>JAQISU010000174.1:9407500-9615000 GCA_029339505.1 Unio delphinus
TTTGCAAAGTCATGCCTGTGCTTCTCGATAACTTGCATAAGGTATTGTTTTTGTTCTTCATCCTTAGTTATTGTAGCATTAAAATTCTGGATAAGGGCAACACCCCGTTCGGCAACGTCATTGACACAGGCCAAATTACTGATCAACTTGAATGCAATCTTGTACGATTCACTTTCAGGCCATTCTTCAACCGGAATGTTGAGGAAACTATCATCGATGGCGGTGATTTTGAAGAAACTTCGTGAGATCGATAATTCATGCAGTGTGTGAGGTAGTGTCTGCAGTGACTTAACCAAATGCAATCCTCGGTCATCTTTGATTGCTAACACTAACTGTTTTTTCTCTTCGCACGACAGATGCTGAGAAAACAGAGATAGGGTAGCTAGTTCTTTGGTTAAGTACCACGAGTGACACAACATCATTTTTAGGCCAACGTTCTTCAGTGCAACATCATTGTAGTCATCTAGTCATTGGATGAATAGAACATCATTGTAGTCATCTAGTCATTGGATGAATAGAATATCATTGTATGGCGCATCAACCACTACTCGAGATGTGAACCCAGACTGAAGGTAGACGTTAACCACAAATCTGTTGAATCGTTGGATTCCCTGTAATTCACGGGTTGTTAGCTTGAAGATTCATTCCCATCAAAGACCAAGGCTGAGTTGAGGTTGTTCTGCAATGAATGCTTTAAGTTTGTCACAAGCAGAGATTAATGGTGTCACCATTGGCTTTGGTTGACTGTGGACTAAGTTGGACTATTTTTCTTTGAATCGCTTAAAAAGCAGAATTTCAGGCCCAGTTGATGGACCAAAGAAGCCCACTCCAAATGCATCGGACAAAAGTACCTCGAACATGTGATGGCGACAGGCCAATCATAGCAAACTGCGACCAATGGTTGTCTCCAGAAGTGTGCAGGCTCCATTAAGTCTACCAGTGTTTGATGCTGTTGTGTCAAAACACATGCCAATCACAAGCAATTTGCATTGCCATGACTTCAAATACTCCAGAACTGCCTCTGTTGCAGCCTTTCCTGATCCTGATGTCAACTTCGGCACACCCAGAAGTTTTTTTGCTACCATCAACAAGAGAAGATAGCAAAACTGGCAATCTATCCACTTGCTCAGTATCTACTCCTGTGAGATCAGGCAGCAGTTTGCCATCCCAGTGCACAACCGCTTTACTGGGTCTAAAGTCATCCTTGATCTGGGTGGCAGCTTCACAGCGAAACTTCAGTCTTTGGCAGTGAATTGTACTTTTTGAAAGTATTGCTGAGGATGTTGAACAGCCTACTTCATTGACCACAGAAGCTAGGATCATAGTTGCTGTACGAACGCTTGTATTTGTTCGGTCCAATACAGCTGACACTTTCGGAGGGATTACAATGCGACGAGTGCGTTTACACTGTTTACTGCTACTTGGCGATGAATTCGTCTGCTGAAGATTCATCTGATTTTGAGGAACTGCTGCTTGACTGTGATGAGTTTGTTGTTTTGTCTTCATCACCTTCACATTCTTCAGCTCTGACAGTTGCCTGAACACTGCAGAGTTGTTCTGCTGTTGCGGCGGCTTGCTTGAGTTGTCGTTCTTTGCGCTCAGCCTATCGTTTATCACGACAAAAAGTTTTCCTGTCAAATGACCCAAGGCATTCGGCTCTTGACTCTTGCTGCAGTTTCAGAAACTGACGGTCTTCCTCATTTGTAATCAGTTCATTAGAATTAGCATGACTGATGTCAAACAGAATATCAAGTTTTTCACCATATTCTTTCTGGTTCTGCTGGTCCTTGGTGTTGTTCCTCGAGCGATGTTTCACCAAACCAACATGCTGACAATAAAGATCTTTGATCTTCTGAATAATGTTTGGTTTGTGGCGCACCGGAAGTCGAGATTTCATCCAGAAGGGCAACAGTTGATCAAACACTCACTGTGCACTCTCTGCAACAGTCAATTTCTGCTGTCGTTGGTAGTAGACAAAATTCCTTATGATATCACGACCAGATGGAAGGCGAGCACCTGTAATCATGTCACGGGGATGTCCAATCAACCAAACGATATCCCTACTGCGAGAACTAGTCGATTTTGCCATTGCTCTAGAAATAATAATAACACTAATAGTATTCAATTCTATTCAATTAATAATATTTTTTATTCTGTACATATACTTTTTTTATGAATTAATAATATTATGTACTAGCTTAAGTACCCGGCGTTGCCCGGGTAGTTACCAAAAAAAAATCCTTTTTTCAAGTCAAGTTTTATTCTTACATTAAGTTTACAAAACATTGTTAAAAATACACAACTAACACAAAAAGTGACATGACAAATAATTATAAATAAGTAATATATATACTTGTAAAATGCAGTTGTTGAAATCCAGTTTTTCACAGTTTTGCATTGTTTGTATTTGAAACCACATTAGAATAAACATAAAGGTGTAGACATTGCTAGAATCTACTAATCAAGATCTTTCTAATGGTACCAAACATTATATCATGGGAACAGTGGTTGATTCACAGAAACTTTTAGAACTATGACATGTTGAACGCTATTTACACCGATTTGCCAAAATTTCATGGGCCATGGGGGACCCCTAAACATTATTTTAAAAGTCTCTTTTTTTTGGGTGTTATTTTGTAACCCAAAGGAAACTTTTAGGGGGGTATGCACCAACATTTTAAAAAAAAAAAATTTTTGGGACACCCTAATATATATATATATATATATAGCTAAGTACATGTATATTTGAGGTCAGCGTCATTAAACGTAGGCGTTAAAGGTATTTAATTCGTTTCATATGAAGTATTTAACACGATTCAGGTATTTTGAGTTGCAATTCATGACACTGACCAGAACATTTAATTAGTTTGTATAATAAAATTCATAATTCTGTGTGGAACGAACTAGCTTCTTAGAATTTACCAAATACGTTGGCTTTGTGAGCGTGTGTGTGTCTGTCTCTCTCAAAATATTTAGTAAGATATACAATCAGTCATGCGAAAGTCTTAAGCTGCTTTACGGGTGAATTTCTTTATGATAGATAATGCTTGTTCTTGTTGTTGTTGTTTTATTTATAATAACTCCGTCAGGCACAGGAACATGCGTTTCTTAATTTAAAAATAGTTCAAAGCTCGTGGATACCATGACTGAGACGACCAGACTGAGATAAGAAAAGTGGGTGTAGCCAAACAGCTTGAAATCTTTATCGCATGAGTAAGAATAATATGTATCATGTGCATGGAAACATCTGTTATTGTGCTACATCAAGCTTATTTTAGAATATTGGCACATAAGCAAATTAAATACCGAAATTCATTTGGACCACTCTATACTTTTGGACTTGAGATAAAAGGTTTAGGTTTACTTGGAATTGAATTCACAATACTGTGAGTTTGGTTTAAATTTTTCTCTTTGTATTCTATGGAAATACACTATTTGTTGAATTTTACATAACTAATTGTTTTTTTTTTGTTTTTTTTTTCTTTTCATTACTTAGCTTAGTACCATAGAGTGGTATGCGTTGCAATTTGTTGCGTGTAGACCTAATTCGAAAGTACATCTGAAATGAACCTTCCATGCACAAAGACTCTGAATAGCTATAGCTTATAAATAAGAAAATAATATGTTCACTGGTGAAATGTATTTAGCGTTCTAAATAAGAGATAGTTTATTCTTTGGGGAGTAAATTATAACATAAAGTGTTGTACAAAATGGGGCTTTTGCCTCATTCGCTACCCCATAAGCCCCACGACAAACCCCTCAAGGTACATAGATGATGTATCTGTTCATTGATGTTTTGCCGGAGGTGTAAAGACATAGGTGGCGCGAGTGACCCAGTCATTGGGGTTAGAGTCTAGTATGGATGCCATAGACCATTTCATACCGGATTTAACCGAGTTTCTCCGTAATTACCTCCTGAGTCACTTTATACTCCAGCCAATCAAACGCAGGTGGGTACATGTACATACCAAATTTTGTATAGAAATATTTGAGAGATAAAACGTTAATAATGCCTGCTACTTGTATCGTCAGAGGTTGCAAATGTCGCTCCAATCAGGATGTGGCATTAAATTCCACCGTCTGCCATGGAGATGATTTTACATGTATTAGTATTGCGACTTGATAAATAGTTTTGTACTTGTCCGTGAACGTTATAGAGATCGAATACCGGTGACGACGATATTCAGCTTTTTCCCAATCCAGCAAGTGGAGCTAATTAAATGATTTAAATTTTACATGTAAATTATTCACAGATTTTCAAAAACAAAATCATAAATTCACTGATTACAGTGATGTTTCGGATGCATAGATATAGTTTGAATAACCTGCTCTTTGATTGTCAGGATTAAATTTGTTTACTTCGAAACCGTTTTCTTACTTACATGTACATGTCCAGATGTAAACAACTCAAAACTAATCTCTCGTATGGCTTTGAAATCCGCCCTGGTTTCAAGAAAATAAGACAGGATGGTTCCAATATCAAATTTCGTCAATATCTGTGGTAGCATCGCTGTTGAATAGGCATTTTCCAACTCTATTAACGATGTTGACGTAGTTTAAGAAATTGATGCTGATTCTGAAGCGTCCGCCATATTTTGCCCACCACCTATTGAGTGGCTATTGCGGTCAGCTGACCACCCGCCGAGCAAAAAAGTTCCGCACAAATTACGAAGTTCGCCGAAGTCTCCATGAAATGGTCTATTTTCCGAATAGTGTATCGAATGAGGTCAAAGGGTCCTATTTAAATACAGTGTAGTAACTGCGGGAAGGGAAATACTGCAAATAGTAAAATTATTGCTTAGATTAGCTGGGAAGTCCATGGTAAAGATCAATATATACACGCTGTTTTGCCTGTTATAGTAGTGAATGTATTATAGCAGGGTTTGTTTGTATATATATTAAGTCTTTCTGTTATATTGCCTTTATACGTATATTGATCATTTCATGCTGGCACAGAGAAAAATATAGAAGAGTTGAACCATCCATTCATCTTAAAGACATTTTAGAACAACATATGATTTATTAGAACTTAAACACATGGGAACGTTCAGAACTGATACACAAAGCTAGTGACTGAAAAATGATTGTTCTTAAATGCAAGGTAAAAATATTCCCGCCTTCTTTTCTTGTGTGTTGAGTAATCAGATGAGATAAAAATATGACAGTCTTTTACTTAGCAATATTGTATGATGAAAAACCGTTTGAACATACAATTAACTTAGCTAATAAAGTTTATTTGCATTTTTTTTTTAATATTGTCTATGTATTTTGACAATATGACAGTCTTTTACTTAGCAATATTGTATGATGAAAACCGTTTGAACATACAATTAACTTAGCTAATAAAGTTTATTTGCATTTTTTTTTAATATTGTCTATGTATTTTGACAATATGACAGTCTTTTACTTAGCAATATTGTATGATGAAAACCGTTTGAACATACAATTAACTTAGCTAATAAAGTTTATTTGCATTTTTTTTAATATTGTCTATGTATTTTGACAATATGACAGTCTTTTACTTAGCAATATTGTATGATGAAAACCGTTTGAACATACAATTAACTTAGCTAATAAAGTTTATTTGCATTTTTTTTTAATATTGTCTATGTATTTTGACAATATGACAGTCTTTTACTTAGCAATATTGTATGATGAAAACCGTTTGAACATACAATTAACTTAGCTAATAAAGTTTATTTGCTTTTTTTTAAAATATTGTCTATGTATTTTGACAATATGACAGTCTTTTACTTAGCAATATTGTATGATGAAAAACCGTTTGAACATACAATTAACTTAGCTAATAAAGTTTATTTGCATTTTTTTTAATATTGTCTATGTATTTTGACAATATGACAGTCTTTTACTTAGCAATATTGTATGATGAAAAACCGTTTTAACATGCAATTAACTTTGCTAATAAAGTTTATTTGCATTATTTTTAATATTGTCTATGTATTTTGACAATATGACTTCTAGTGAGCTCAACAGAAAAGATACATCTATTTGGAAAATGTACATTTACACCCGTGCAAACGTGTTGTAATATAATATATTCAATCCATAGAGATCTTTTGGGTGAACAACCTCAACTTGTTTTATGTTTGAAAATTAGATGCAGCACTGACCATCTTAAAACCGATTTATGCAACTATGGAGATGCTTAGTGCCATTGTCAAAGAGTATGTACAATCTGAATAAATCTCTCTCCCATCCATCCCACCCCCACCCCCTCATTGCCAGCCTTGTGCACCATCACCATTGTGCATATATACAACAGTTTAACACTTATCTGGTGATCAGAACGAATCCTTGGAATGTCGTCCTAAGAATGATATCTTCAGCTGAGCGAGGAAACAAATCTTCTGATGGGTTAAGACCAGTGGCTATTTTCTCGATGAAAAGCTTTGGATTACATTTTTTAAAAGGCTATTTTCATAAAATAAATCTAAAATGATCTAGCTTTAATTCATGCGGAATACCGTTTCCCGTTTTCCTAGAATCGGGATAGTAACACGAGTAGCCCCACTATACTACTAACACATGAAGTTCAATACATATAGCTAAGTTTTCAACAATTTATCACGATTTATTAAAGCACAATGAGCAATGAACTAATGAAAAATCAGATCTAGAAATAACCAGGCAAGTAGGGGTTTATTTTAATTTTTAGTAACCTCATATATATATATATATATATATATATATATATATATATATATATATATATATATAAAAACTCCACCCCCTTTATAGAAAAACAAAAGACATAAACACAAGTACAGTCACTGGACACTTGCAATTTGACCATCGTTTTATTATTACGCCGCACGTTTACTGGGTTTGTCAACACTTTGAATGAATAGACGCATATAATTTTTATATAGTGCCCTTTCGAGAAAGTTAGGGCAATTTTCAAATTTTTGAAACCCCACCCCACCCCAGTACTTGATCAAATCTGGCCCTGAAATCCAAAACTTCTTGTAGTATGTACTGATCACCACCTCAGATGGAATTTACATATCGATAACCGATGTACAAGAATAAAGCATTACTTTCATTAAATTGGTCGACATTTCTACCTTTCCAATTGCTAGAACTTATGTTTTAAAGATATCTACTATCACTGATACAGTACGGCTGTGATTTATTGGTAAAGACGTAAAATTATAATCTATCCAACTGACATAATCTAACTGATATACCTTTTGTTTTAAAAATCCTATTTCGACTCATCTGATTTTTATTTCCTTCACTTCTACAATCGCTACCAATTAAAAAAAAATTCTTTATTTTACAGACATTATTGCACATAAATCTTCAGAAAGCTCTCTCTCTCTCTCTCTCTCTCTCTCTCTCTCTCTCTCTCTCTCTCTCTGAATTATACATGTAAAGTAACTGATATAAGATCTTCATTTACTTAGTGAAATCGCAGACCTACAACTAATAACAAACAATAGGATCCGAGGGGTCGAGAAATAAACGTTTGAAATGTTCTTTAACTATATAGTTTCCTCCTTTTGTAATCCCCTACAACCGTGGATATATAATTCAAATTCTCATGCTTCAGTTTTAACCTCATTTAAATAGTTCTTTCTTGACCAGTAAACTGGTACACCGGTAATACCACGCACCTCTAATATTCAGTAGTGCAAGTAAGCTGGTACAGTCAGGTACACCGTACATGTAAGACATTAATCCAGGTACGGCCGTACTGGAATGTTGGGGGTCGACAACGTTACAGTGCGAGTTAAAATCAATCTGCACCACTATCTACACTGATGCTTTTCAATAAACAGATTTGAAGAAAGTGTATCACATATGTGTACTTAAGTTTTAAAAAAAAGGTTTAAGATTCACGAGTCATAACTAGAAATCCAATCATATGTACTAATTGCCACTCACACAGGCTTGATAAATAATACATAGTTTTATCAAGATGCTTTTGGGAGTAGCAGCAGAGAGGGTGAACAGACCACGTTTTCAAGCAAAAATAATGCTTCCTACGAAACCTTATTTTAACCAAAAAAAATAAGTCTCCATTTAGCAAACGGAGACTTTACGATTTTTTAATCAATTTTGGTCGCAACGATGTGGTCATCCACCCTCTCTGCTGCTGGAACTTTCAGTTCTGGTTAACGAAAATAATAAATGATTTCAACCAAATATTTGATCGAGTCTTTAGGACGAAAATCCTTTGAAATTGCAAAGCAATTTAGGATTTCACAAACAAACTAATCGCTAACACCTCTTCTTGTAAATCAATCAGATTATTTGACTGGTCGGTGAGTTTGAAATTAATTCTCGTTAACGAATTATTATGGCATCGCATGTATACAGGATTAATTGGGTTTTCAATAATTAGGAATCCTGGAGGAGCTGTTGGTGCAAACGAATAAAGAATATATCCCTGCTGAGCTTGATTTGATTTCTCTAGATTAATTTGATAGCTTCCTTCAATTGCATCACATACTAAATTGAGCGCAATCACCGTTGAAATATTCACATTATGAGGGGCAATATGCCTACCGCCACCATCTGGATCATTATTATACCTGAAGAGGACAGCTGAATCTGATTTTTGTAGCGCCTTGATATCGGTTTTAACAATTCTTGCTAGTTCATCAGCGTTGTATTTGGGAAACTTGAAATTACGCAGATTGTCCTCTGTGATATTGTAATCGGTTAGGAATCGTTGTTTATTGTCGCTGTTGTCATTAATTATTGTTTGAATAATTAGTTCATAGATATATTTCATGTCAGATATAAGTTGATTTATTATTTCAACGTGTTTTTGCGATTTTGTTTTCCGTAGTTGTTCTAGTTGTGTGTCATATAATTGTTTAATCCCATTAAAATAACCACGGACGTCAGTTAGCGTAAATGAAATAGTAACAGATGAGTCGGTTGTTCTTTTAATGATAAAATCCCATTGCAATGTGTCTTTGTTGGTAAATATAAATCTATCGGCGATTCTTCCTTTTCTTATATCAGATAAATTATCTCGATAACTGGGATTGATTTCATGATATGATTGTATGTCCGTGGTTAAGTCGGTGGCGGATTTTTCCGGTGGTTTTTCAGGCCATCCTAACACTGTTCTTAACGAGCTGTTATATATATCTACAATGTATCCCTCTGTGCTTATTTCGATCGACGACGAGAGCGTCGGTTGATGAAGATTAATAGCTATTTTTGATTCTTTTCCAGTGATTGATTTTATTCTACGCTGAATTTAAGCATTGATTTGCTTAATTTGGTACGACCCAGTTGGTAACGAAACAGTTTCCCACTCTGGAGTACCATCGGGTTTATTCTTATACGAGAACACCAGTGCGTTATTGGGTTGCTGACCACTAAATGCAACCGATCTGATATTAGGCCAACTGTGATACACTCGTAGTTTTGCTAGCGCTATCTCCTTCACTGGGACCGGAGAGGGGAAATTCACACTGAATTCTGGATTCGTTGATGTTATTGATATCATGCTTGTTTGTACTGGGTTCGTGTTCTCCACTATTCGTTGAAGGAATTCCTGCGGTGTTGTCATTGTTATTATACTCATGATTTATTTCTAATTTTGGTATCGAGGAATCATAAATACTGACCATCACTGAGAACTCACAATCTGGTAATGTTGATATTATTGAGATCATTTTGTTTTTTGGGTTCGTGTTTTCTGATTCCATCGGTGTTGTCATTGTTATTATATTCATGTTGTCGCTCTAATTTCGATATCGCGGAATCAAAAATACTGACCATCGCTGAGAACTCACTATCTGATATAATTGTATCATCGAGTGACGACGATATCATCGAGGATAACTGCGAATATGCGGTTGATGCAATATGAAATTGAATTAAGTAATTCTGCAGTTTACTCTGGCTGCATGATGATATCTTTTTTGCTATCCCGGTTGATATACCCCCGATTGTAGCCACCGCAGAAATGCAAATTGGAACTACGACCGGGGCAATCATTGTAACCGATGCAAGTATTATTCCGGCACCAGCGAGAACGCTTGACACCGAGTACATAGTAATATCAATTGCGGTGATTCTTCGTCGGTATTTTTTTATTTTTATTTGATACTCCTCAGTGAGGGTTTTGAGTCTATTTTGAAATTCTCTGACCTGATCATAGCGACATTGCGTTGATGAAATCATTTTATTTTAAAAACGCTAGCGTTTTCAATTGTGAAATCTAAAGGATTTTCCTTTCAATTTAGTTATTTACTTCGCATACGAATTCTAAGCACCAGGATATTTCTTTTCTAATGGTGTTATCAACTGCGACAATCTCAAATTCTTCTTCTCCCCCCGCGATAATTACTGTCGCGGTGCCACCAAAGTAGGTTTTACCTTTCACGATGATATCAAATTGCTTGTCAGAGATTAACGTCATCCTGTAGATACCATGCGGCCACTTCTCGATATTGACTTTCAATTTAGCATTAGATTCTTTTACCCAATCAAAGGTCCCATGCTTTACCCTTTCAGAGGTTTCTTTTAGTTTAAGAATATCGTCGTAAACGTCGAGATAGGTTTTATTGATTTCGGTATATTTCATCATCGTTCCATCGCGGTGTTTAAAAAATGAAATCAAAAGGAGGTTGGCTCCAATGCCCGTTGAGGTTAGATAATTCCCGTTGAGTTGAGAATATGTCGTCGTGATATTGTAGCTTTCAGAGCCCTCAAAGAAATTTTTAACCATTTTGCTGATGCGTTTTTGTTCGTCAACCGCGCTTTTAATTTCAGCGAGAGTCGGGCCTGTCAACGATGTGGTTTCAGATTCATCACGTGTTCTCCCCAAAAATCTATCCACGATGGTATTAAGTGTTGTTTGTCTCACCATAAACATATTAATATCTTTGAGAGTCATTGTAGATGTAGCGGGGACACCAAAGAAATTATTAGCGACGTAGGCATTGTGAGTATGCCTGATAATAAACTCACTGATTTCAGCGAGAGTCGAGTCTGCCACAGGTGGGGATCCAAAAAATCTAACAATGACGTCGTTAGTGGGTTTTTGATCTTCTATTAGAAATCTCGAGATAATTTGCCTTGATTTCATTTTCATTCATCATCCTTCCCGCGTCCTTGTTAGCGAAGAATAGCGATAGATAGTTTTTAATTTCAGCGAGAGTCATGCCAACCACAAGCGGGGTTCCAAAGAATTTATGTACGACATTTTTGCGAAAACTATTATAACCTCGTATAAGATCATTCAGCTCACGTTCGTTGGTAGCAATCGCGTCGGTGATCGTAGACACAAGTGCGCCTGGTTTAAGTTGTCCATCGTTGGAATACAGTGCAATAGAGTTTTCAGCGGCAGCGCGATGCCGTATCAAAATGTCATTCACGGATATATTACTGCTTTTCAATTTACCTTGGCGATCTTGAAATACAACTATTTCGTTCGGGTCAACACTTGTTAAATTTAACGTCTCAGCGATTTCATCTTCTATTATTTTTTTTACATCCTCGATAGAACCCGCAGATGTTTCCTCGGTGGGTTCCAACATTGACAGAGATTGTCCCCAAATATCGATCATTATTGTTAGCGTAACTTGTGTTTTCAATTTATTGATCCTTGTAATTTCCCACTCGTGTATTCGTTTACAATAATATGAGGTGGTTTCCACGGAGATCCAAAGGATTTTAATGAAATCTCCGCGAGGACATTTAATACTTCACGGCCGCATATCGGTGGATCATTTAATTGTTGTGTTGGCAGCGTGGAATAAAAAATCGGAAACCCTTTGAGTTTCATCGAGGAATTTATATACCGCATAAACTCGCTTGGCGGAGCTAACCCATATGAATCGAAATAGACAATCCCACGTGGATCAATCGCGTATGCAACCCAGTGAGTTCCCGATCCGCTGCTGTTATCAAGATTGATGATACCGGTTTCAACGTTATTTGGTTTTCTCGGTAATTGATCTCTCATAAAAACCCCTCTGAAGTTTTTTATCGCTAGTTTTTTAGCAGCATCAATTAAGTCAAAATTGGACATAGGAACCATAGGTTCGGAAATCGAAGATTTGTAAATCGAAGATTTTTCAACTAATAAACCGTTCCTGGTATTTTTCTTAGACCCGATCCGTTCACGGATTTGCCGCTGTACCATGAATACGGGGTTCCTGGTAGGTACAACCCCTTTCCCTTTTTTTTATATCCTTTCCCAGTTGCCTTTTTCAACGCCATCCCTGCTACGGTCCCAACGGCTCCCAACGCTGCCGCCTTCGCCACCGCTGGGGCAGCCGCTGCAATCAATGCTGGTATTGCGGCTAACAATGGAAATATACCACCTGATTTTATCATGTTCGCGACTGCAGCTTTCGAAAATTCTATTTGAACTCCTCGCTTATTTTTCATTGCATCATTGAAATGTTTTATTTGACGATCCGTTAATGATATTTTATGTGTACCTCCGGACATCTGCGCTGGTTTTAACGTTATTGTTATTCCACATTCTTTAGCGGATTTTGATTTTAATTTCTTGACCTGACCATCAGTCAGCTTGACACTAACAACACTATATGGCATTTTATTGTAAAACACATTTATGCTTTCAATTGATCTAATTGGGGAAATCCTATGGATTTTACATTTACAGATTTTCCACTGGTGCATCAACGAGTCTCATTCGTCCGCCAGCCCCTTCTAACAACATTGATTTGTCGCTGAGAATAACAGCAACCGCTCTATAATCAACACCACCATGATCTATACGAGCCCTAAATTGTATATCAACAACGGATTGCCTTGTTAAATCAAGATGTTCCAGTGAAAAGTAATAAATTGGATACAAGTTCTTAAAATCGAGCTGCGATATTTGCAAACCAGTATCAACATTTTGATCACGACCCATATCTGACAGCATCCGATGATACACACGTGCTATTTGGTTGTTTCCGTAATTAAGCTGTATATCCTCAGATGGTTCTTGTTGTCCGTTTATTCTCAGTGAAACCTCACTTACCCCTAACCGATCAAATATCATATGACTGCGTTCTTGGGAACCTAATCGATTCCGATTCTGCAGCGCTATAAATATATGACGTGGAGCTGAAACGCCTTGTTTTGATGCCAGGTGCCATGTAAATGTACCATTAACATTATCCTCTTTAGCATCAGTCGTTGTTGTTAGCCAACTTAGCAATGATTTACCACCGGTTTCCATAAACGAAAGCAGCCGCTCTTCCGTGGTAATTGATGGAGTCATTACTGGCATCCATAATACTATTTTACTCAAAACAACTTTACCTTCATCGGCACCAGTACGCCAAATTGCATCATTGTCATTGCCTTTTCGCACTAATGCGATTGTGTGTTTGGCTCCATAGATGACTTTTCTGACATTTCTGCAGAATCCAAATATGTGATGGAGTGGAATCGCACATGAAAACTTTTTCTCTTGTTCTTCCAATGATAATTTTCGTGTTGCAAATCCTAAATTGAAATTACCATTAACGCCTCCAAGAATATCAAACGCAGCTCCGGGTCTAGCTCGACGTTCTGGATTAGTTGCTTCTCGTTGATTATCAACTGAAGTGTCTTGCGGTGTTAACACTTTAATGTATTGAAGGTGGTCAGCGTTATCAGAGGTATCCTTTGCAAACATCATAGAAGGACCAGCCGATCTTGTATAATCATCGGAGTATCTTGCTAGTCCGATTATTGTTGTTGCAACATCAACCTCGCGGTCTATTGATTCAATTTCTTTTCCATCAATGAGATATCTTGCACTTTCAAATAACGCCATTATACCATTGTTGACGAAACCAACTCGGATATTTGAATCATTTGCATATGGGGTATCAGCTGCAACATTTGTTACAAGTTTTCCTTCTACTTCAATAAATGCTTCACATGGTAAAAAGTATTTACTGGTATCTTGAACTTGAAGTTCAATTCGCGATCGTAGGTCGGGTTGTATTGCATGATAGGAATAGTATTGATAATCGCGGACGGAATCATCTTTGCGCATCTTTGCTTCCATATCTAACGCGGGATCAGCTGTTCGTTTAAACATTTATAACATTACTAGCGTTTTCAATTGTGAAACTCGAAGAGTTTAACGCTAGCGTTTTAATTCTTTATAATCATCGTCGTTGAAAATTCTTCGAATTTCTTTTTTGTTTCGAACCACTTCCTGCTATCGCGTTCATGATAGCGCTATCTGTTACCGGTGAAGCTGTCAATTGTGACGAAGTCAATTGCGCTAGTTTTTCTTCCACTGCGTTATTTATTACTTTGCTGATTTTTGCAGGCATCACTGTAGTTGATGGCAGCACTAATGACGAAGTCATTCGTGGTTTCACCACTGACGAAGTCATTCCTGGTTTCTTTCGCACCAATGATGCTATTTTATCTTTCGCGGCAGAAAATGCCTTTCCGGCAAGATTTCCAACGAAATTGATTCCCTTATCACGGATAGCATCAATGGCTTTCATTGATAATTGTTTAGCTAACGGCGCCACCTTGGGAGCCATTCTTGTAAATAACCCCGCAATGGTATTGCCGAAACCATCTCCGTACCACGCGCGATAAACAGGCAATCGTGAGTTCACCACGTAGACGCTTACGGGTTTATCATGGTTATAGTGTATAATCATCTTGTTATAAAACTAGTAGTTTTTCAATTAGTGATCAATCACTTACATCCATAAGATTTTCATCATCAATGACGTTGTCATCAATGACGTTGTCATCGTTGTGATTTTCAACTAATTCAGCAATAAGTTCTCGATATACATTAATGTCCATGATACTACCAGCAAATAATCGTCTACAGATATCAGCTGTTTCATTAATTACTTCCTGTGAGTTATTTCCGGCTCGTTTCCCTCCGATGAGAACCTCTAACCGTGATATATCACTGAGAATATTACCAGGACATGTCACGGTAGAGTCAAAGACATCCTTTGGATTTTTAATCGAATATCCCTTTCCGCTTGTTTTCTTAGAACCGGCTTCTGCTTTTATGTCTATTTGTTCCGGGATTGGATCCTCCATTTAAGGTTGTGGTTGTAGACCGCCTTTAACCACAGCTAGAAAGTTATTATAACCAGGGTGCTGCAACGCTGAGATTTTATCCCCGCCGTGTTTCGCTAAATATATTTTTGATGCCCAAGTGTCTTTGCTTTTTATTAAACTTTTAAACTCGTCCTTTAAAAAATTCTCTCTTATACCCTTTGGAAAATTTTCTCTAGCAAAATCAGCTAATTCATAATCCGTACCGAGTTTTTCAATTCTATTTAATGCTGCGATTGTAAATATACTTTCAGGTGAATAGTCTCTTCCTGCAGCTGCACCTTCGCCTTCTTCAATTTCGCGTTGAGTTTTTATATCACTGGATAACTGTTGTATCCCTGCGCGTGTTTGTCCGGTCTCTGCTGCTATCTTTTCAAGCACACCAAGAACAGGCACTTCTCGTCACTTGCCTTCCTTAGGAATATCTCCGTATATTGCTCGTTCAGTTGCTGTTTTCACATCTTTGGTCGCACTTGTTATCGGAGTAAACAGTTGTTCACTTGACACAGAAAAGTCAGTCTGCGCTTGTTGTCGTTGTTGAAGTTTCTCGCGAAGTCTGTCTCGAACCCGTATAAACTTTTTAATTGCTGCTAGCCGCTCTCGGGCTAATTTAGTTGTAAGCGATTCACCAACCATATATTGTTTGTGAACTAAATTTTCAAATGTAAAACTATCATAATTAAAAGCTTAGTTATTAAATAACTTAGTTATTAAATAATGTACCATCAAGCTAACGTATTCATCTTCGACAGGGTTAAACTGTACGACGCTATCCGCGAGTGTTTCAGAAATAACATCGCTGGGGATTTCAGAATTGTAATATCTGAGAATGGCGATGAACGATTTGTGTTAACGACGCGGCAACAAGAACAACTACGTGAAAATGGAGGCGTCGCGGTGATTACTTGCTACTACAACCAGATCATCCATTATGCACATAACTGCATGAGCAAGTCCAGATGAGTATCCTTTCAGGAGAAAATCCTATGTAACTTGTGTAACAAGTGTTACAAAAAACGCTAAAAAAGAAATAAATAAATTATTTAAATTATTTACGAAAGCCTATTATTTTTTTTTTAGTAACACCCACGTGGTTAAGATACTGGTTTTTCCTCGTTTAACATTTTTCTAAGATCACGAACTTTAGAACCAATTTCAGCTCTTTTTTGATATTCTTGGCCGAGCTTTTGACGTATTGCTTCAACTGTGCTAAATAGCGTTATAAATAAATTAATGTCGTTACCGTACAAACAAGCATTGATGGATTTTTGAATTCCTTTCACGAGCCTGTACATCCTAGGTAAAACATAACGACCCTTACTAGACTGATATTCAATATCTTCATATTCCGAGGTAATCTTGTCAACGTCGAGACTTTCAGATAATAATACCCCTTTATTATTTAAATTTGAGATTTCAGCAATTATAGCATTTACATCATTGATATCCATTATTTATATTATAAATAAATTTATTTATAAATATAGTATACTGTATCTCTAATTATTAAAAAAAACATATATGACAACACATCTTTGGAACTCCTTGGGTGCCTTCGCATCCAAGTAAGCCCAAGGGGACCCGAAACATACATCTCCGGCGGGAGGCCTAAGGTGGCAAACGCCATCTTAGACCGCCCAGAAGATATGCTTGGGGTAACGTCACAACATGGACGGCACAATGCCATATATATTTCCACTCGAGTGTTGTGGCAAATTTTAGGCATAACATGTACTTAATTAACTTAATTAAGGATGGATTATAATTCAATGGAACGATGATGGTAATGATGTGGGCGTGGTAAATCAAACCAACATGGCAACCCATGAAATCGAATTCATGGTTGCATGAGTTAGAAAAAACACCAACCCACGCTACCGAGAATGCGATAGCATGGGTTGCCATGTTGGTTTGGCTAAGGGGGACCGCCCTCCTCCCCCAATTAATAGAAAAAAACATCTTCCGTTTCGCCATCAAATAATGTATCTGCTATGGGGACCGAACACGTAGTTGATAGATCTATGTTTACAAGACAAACACGATACCATTACACCACGAATAGTCATACAGAATAGAGATTTTTTAATATATATATCTTCTGATATACTTAACAATAAGAGATTTTTAAAATAGACAATTTTATGCTGCAACAATGAGAAATATTTTAAACAAAATAATACAGTTGTTTAATAAAACAGCGTTTTTATACTCTGTTATAATTCTCTAGATAAAATACATTCACAATACAAGGAATTTTAACCACGCCCACCTACTTCAATGAACACTCGCGTTCCGGCTGAGCGAACATAGGTAATGCGTTAGATCATAAAGAATTTTTGTACTGAAAAGAACGAGTTAGCTGTCTGCTTTACTGCTAGTCCACCCACTATATTTTTCTATTTAAATACTTGTTTTAATTATAACATGGAGGAATTCAACAGATTATCGAAAATTAAGCCTTGGAGAAATACTAAATTCATTGATTCTACCATGAAAGAATTCCAAAGATTATCCAAAATTAAGCCTTGGAGAAATACTAAATTCAATCTCGATGAGGAGTTCCAAAGATTATCGAAAATTAAGCCTTGGAGAAATACTAAATTCAATCTCGATAGAGTCTCTGATACACCAAAACGTCTAATCGGTGATAGAACTATACTCAGTAAAATCAGGGAGTGTTTTAATGAATTCTACCGAGACGGTGCAGCATACTGTTGGTCGACATTTCGAATTATTGATGAAGATGTCAATGTACCCATCATCGATGCTACTATGAACGATAAAAGAGCAGCTGAGATAATTTCACACCTTGGCGAAATTGCAAAGCAATTTCCATCCAAAGGGGAAATTCAAAGATGGAAATCCAAAGGTGGAAAATCCAAAGGTGGAAATCCAAAGGATTTCAAGCAAAGCAATTCCCAACAAAGCAATTCCAATCAGAAGTATTTTTTCAGAATAAAATTCATTATCGAAGTCGAAGGCAAATGGATTATTAGGGATAAATTTGAACCAATCCTCAAGGATAAAAAAACTGTCATTGTAAGTAAAGATTCCAAACCAGGAATTCTAACTGGAATTGACAAACCATACTACGAAAGATCCTATCCCGTAACAGCAATTGTTTATGGGTTATATCCGTTAAATGATAAACCCGATATTGCAAAACTAGCTCCTATGAAATATTCACCGTTAACTTCGTCAAGGCTCAATTGTGTAGCAACACGGGTAATGGAACACTTCACAAATGCATCCCGAGGAAATAAACTAACTGATCTGCGACGTAGGAAAATAACCGAATGGGAACTGACAGTGAAACAGCACGGTGCAAAGATTTCTGATATAGCTAAATTAGAAGCATCATTAAAATTCCCAACAACAATAACCGGAGAAGTATTATACGAACCGAAATATCAATCGCGAGGGGCTCCAATACAAATTATTGATCATAACGAACACGCGTGGACACCTGCAGTAACAATATTTCCACGAGATAGAACCGTGAGATATATCCCCCCGGAATTTTCCGGGGAATTTTCCGGGGAATTTTCCGGGGAATTCGTCGGGGATGTTTTCTATGAAGAGAAATTATTTGATGCTATTCATGCGTTGTGTAAAGATGATCCTGTGTCAGTGTGGTTACTTAGTAGTGCTGGTTCCGAATCAGGATTTGATCAATTTGTAAGACCGAATGGTGAATTATATCGCGTTGAAGAATTAGATAACAGAATGAGAAAAATCGCTAATGATTTTTCACCGGAGAGTTCCCATGAAAAACTATTGACGGATAGTTTTACTATTCCATCAGTGGTAGCTCACTTCGCAAGAGAAAAAAACTCATGGCGTCCAACATGAAGTGATTTTCTCGAGGACTTTAAATTGAGTTGCATCGAATTTGGTCATAGAGGACTGTGGAATACAAAATACCATCGTGACGGTATGATTTCAATTGATATATCCGCGTGTTATCCTGGAAGTTTTCTCGGGTATGGAGAATGTAGTAACTATTTTAAACGATTTGGACACCCCACGCATGAAATGACTCGTGTTGCGATTAATGGGCCATTACCTGATTTTGATTTAACCGGATTCGCTCGTGTGATATCATTTGAACTCGCTACAGGGTTACATCCGTGTAGTTATGTTTGGCTTGGTAGACATATATCTGAAAAGGCCTGGATGCCAATAGTGTTACTACGATATATGATTGATTGTGGCATGCTGATATCGTTGATTGTTTCCGAAGCTATTATATGCTATCGAGCTCAGAAAGAAGTTTGGCTACCACAACCCGATCTAGATCGTATAATTAGCGAATTGCGAAAACAATTCCCTGATGGAAAATCGAAGATTTTAAATGAAGAACAAATCATGAATTGGTCTAAGAAGTTATTTGAAATTAAAAAAGAACAAGCAAAGGATTTTGGACGAAGAATAATCGGTAAATTTACCTAGGGTGGACGATACGACAACGCAAAATACTCTTCGCGGTTGATCATAGATGTCGCTGAATACGATTTTATTGTAACGGATTTAATGAAACAGGGAAAACTTGTATCCCGTAAGGATGCTTTTCTATCCAATGGTGAGAAATTAGGTACGGTTGTTACCTACTGTGATGGATATAATTCCCAGTACACACATTTGAGAAGTTCTATGCTAGCTTATGCTTCTGTTAATCTATTTTCGATGATAAATAGATTTCCTAATACCGCGGTTAGAGTGGCCACTGATTCGATGTATATACACAATAAGTACAAATCAGCTGTAGCTAAATTCACAGATCCGGAGGAAGCGTGGGGGCGTTGGCGATTTAAAAAGGAGATGCTACATGAGTATTGTGAATCCGCAGACGTTGCTATGGATGATAAATATCTTTGTTGTAACCGTATTGAAATTCAATCAGAATTTTCTAATGCACCACCGGTATCTGATCCAGTATGTAGATATAAGACAGTTTATTTAAACGGTTGTGGTGGGTCAGGAAAGACAACTCGTGCAATTGAATTATTTCATCGTGGAAACGCTGGCGTTTCTAACATGATTGTGCTAACACCGACTCACAGACTCGCCAGAGAGATGATACAACGAGGGGTAAATGCTTGCACTTACCATAGTTTTTTTCGATGGAAAGGTGACAAATGGACTCCTGAGCGTATGGGTGATAAATTCATTCCTGAAATCATAATTTGGGATGAAATATGCACAGTGTCATTAGATGTATTAAAAACATTTCTTGAGTGGTTGTTAAACAAAAACACAAAAGTCGTCATGTGCGGGGATCACGGCCAACCACCACCATTTGTCGGTGCATCTCCACATGAATGGCTAAAGGGTTTTGTAGACTACTATGAAGAAATCACCACTGATTATAGATCACTTGATGAACGATTACGCGAGTTCAAAGCGCTAATTAGATTACAACCGGATAGAATCCAATACGAAATAGCGCGTGAAGTGATTTCAGAAACCCCAATGAATGATTTCTGGGAAGCGTGAAGACCAAACGATTTGATCATTGCAAGTAGAAAAATAGTCAGGGATACACTTCAGATGAAGTTATTTGAATTGCATAAAGAAAAATTTGCAACGCTTCCAGTACCCCTTTGTTATAGGCCATCGGATACACGAAAACAAAACATTGAAGTTGATATTCCAGGACAGAGTGAAAAACAAATTCTCGTATTAAATGATATTGTGCTGGTTGATATCAATGTCGTTGAAGATGCATTGCGTGCTAATAAATCCCCGTGGACGCTAGGATACGCAGCAACAATACACTCTTCACAGGGATTGACTATATCGAATACAATTGTTTGGATGGTGGATAATCACATCGAATGGTCAAATTTAGTCTATCTCACAGTATCCAGAGTACGAAACATAAATCAACTTCGAAGAGTTGTTTTCGATGATAATGACACAACAATAAGTGATATTGATGTTAGCATCATTAATAAAAAAAACTCTCCGGTTACAAACAACAGGACAAAAAAAAACAACGAGAATTTGATATTGATGCTGAACTAATAATCACTTTGAAGAAACAACAGAATAATCACTGCGCGAGTTGCAATTGTATAATGCGTTGGCAGTATTCGGATAAGGATCCTCGCCAATTCACCGTAGACAGAAAAAATAACTATCTCGGTCATGTCAGAAACAATGTGATGTTGACTTGTCTTGAGTGCAACAGACGCAACGGCGCTAGTTAAGACCCCGCGGTGGTAATTGAGTATCCTCGGGAATTACCTGTAGTTGTTGTCGAGTAAATCCTCGCTGAGGAGCAGTTGAATCCAGTTTATAGACTGGAGGTCTACCAGTTGATCATGTTATACTAGATATCTTATGCGTAGTGACGCTCCAAATAGGATCAGTAGCCCTTTTTCTACCCCCTTCAAGCTCTCCTGGTTCGTATAAGTACCTCACAATGACACTACTACCAAGAATTGGTTGGGAAACGCTAGCGTTTCTAGGGAAATCTTTTTGTGGTTGTACGGGTATTGACTTCTTTTTAATCGCGTTGATAGGTTTCATGTTGATTGTTCTAGTAATCTCGTTATTCAGTGCAGTAATCACAGATGGTAATCTTTTAACCCATTCACTGGATCGCTTTTCTTGAATGAATTCTTTTGCGTATTGATATCCAAATAACCGCTCAGCAATCGTCCGGTTAAATCGTTCTACAATGGCCTGATCGCGATGTAGCGCAGTATGCCCTCGTCGTATGGTGACATTATGATGTTTCATTGTAGATAACACTGCACCCTGAAATTCCTTGCCAGGATCAACCTGCAATAGATTCGGCCAGTGCAGAGGACCTCGTCGATAAATCCTTTCAAATGCAGAAGCAACTTCAGTGGCTGATTTTGTTTTTAACGGTTCTGCTTCTTTTTATCGACTTGCAATATCAACTACGGTTAACGCATATTTGTAACCACGATCATGTGGCAGAAATAATATATCAGCCTGATGAACTTCATTAGGAGCGGTCACATCAAAATGCGAGAATTGATTTTGTTTAGGTGGTGGTAGATAAATTTGCCATAGTGCCTGTTTGGATAACCAATCCGCCGCTGTAGTTTTTTTCACTTTTGCAGCGCTAGCGAGTTTATGTACTGATGATTTACCCCTCCAGTATCCTCTTGGGGAATAATAAATTAATTCCATATTATTAATTACCAGCACCCATCATCAATTTGCCTTTCATAGCTGATTTTTCCAACCACGAAGCCAACTTTTCTTTAAAAGATTTATCAGGAATAGCATTTAACGCATGAATTAATTTCACATCCGCGAGATGCCTGTTTTGCAGATTGCTGCTTTTATATGCAACATCATGAGCATGACACGCCTTATCAATAGCGTTTATCGGATACTCGCCGGATCGGGGTTGATTTTGATCATCAAGTCTGATATCTAATCGTGTTCCGGGACCACAGTAGCTATATCCTGGAAGGTGCTTTTCTCCGGGGTACTTTGCCCATGGGGTTCCAGGGAGCTTTGTCAATTTGGCTGCGATATCACCTCCTCGTTTTTTTTTAAAACATCTCCGGATTGTAAAATCTTTGATTTTGTAGAAATAAATCTAAACTTTTTTATACCACATGTTGCACATCTACCAGTTAGTGCTGATCTGTTATTTTTAGTTGTAACCGTCGTCACATCATTTGTGCTAGTACGCGTTTTACACTTCACACAATATAGATCCATAATTTATGTATAGAGATATGAATATAATTGATTTTTCAGCGACTAAAATAAGAGAACCAGTTAAGCATCATGCAGCGCTACCAAACTCTATCCGCGCAATTATAATCGGGCCATCTGGATCCGGCAAGACTCAATTGTTGCTCAATTTAATGAGATGGATGAAGTGGGATAAGTTGTATTTAATTGCTCCTAGCGTAGATGATCAACTATGCTATGAAGTGTTAAAGGATTTTAACGAGAATGCATCAGAAATTAAAGGTGAGAATACCATTGATTTTATAACTGATATTGACGAGGCGCCATCCGTGGATGACCTTGATGGGAGTATTAACAATTTAGTCGTATACGACGATGTGATGTTAGACAATCATAAAAACCCAGCTAGAATATTTTCCCGGGGGCGTCACAAAAACACTGATGTGATATATGTCACTCAACGCTACACTCAGATTCCAAAAGTGATCAGAGATAACTGTAATATTCTTGCTGTGTTTAACGGCGTTGATACACATACGCTACGAAATATTTGGCAGACATGGTGTTCCGATATGGACTTCAATCAATTAAAAAATTTCTTTAGTCATGCTCAGTCAACCCCGCATGGATTTGTAACAATAAATTTACATGATCCTCGGACACGATATCGTATCGGACTCGATCAAATATTTGGTTGAAATCATTTATTATTTTTGTTAACCAGAACTGAAAGTTCCAGCAGCAGAGAGGGTGGATGACCACATCGTTGCGACCAAAATTGATTAAAAAATCGTAAAGTCTCCGTTTGCTAAATGGAGACTTATTTTTTTTGGTTAAAATAAGGTTTCGTAGGAAGCATTATTTTTGCTTGAAAACGTGGTCTGTTCACCCTCTCTGCTGCTGGAGTGGGTATGATACGTTCATCAAATAAAAACAAATTGGCTGATTTCTTTATTCCCACAACAAAATATTGCCTACGCCGATGTTCTTGACATTATAATAATTTAGTTACTTTTTTAAATGAAGTTACTTACATGCAAGTAGCTTATCAAATTACGATGAAAAATCTTGTCATTCCAGGGAATTGTTATTTTTAAAAAATGCTTACTCTAAAAATAACTCAGATTTTGGCTATAGACCTTACAGTAATAGCCGTTCGTTTTAACGCGTAAATTTTGATCTTTACCATTCGCACAACGGACTACTCATTGACACAATGGACTCCTCATTGACACAACGGATTCTTTATTCACATAAAGGATTCCTTATTCAAACGATAGAATGAAGCCTGGCAATAGATTAATAAAATGCACTACTGTCTCTTAGTCAAAGTATGGTTTATAGACTTTTCAATTTCGTAAATTAACAAGAATAGGTTGAATAAGGAGGTTATAGGACGATTAAGTAAGTAACGTTCAAGTACATTTGCTTCAAACTTATATTGCAAAACTGTCCTGTGTCGATTTATTACTCAGCGGTAAGATCAATTTGGCATATATAACAGTACTCAAGGGAACAAGAGGTTGTAGATAGCTTAAAATGATCGGATGGCTTCAAAATTATGCATCTGCGATTGGGGTCGTTCTTGGGTTCGTGATGTGTCCAGTCCAAGGATGAGTCAGATACAAAGGTATTATCTATCCATCGCCACGTACCCAGCACATCAAGATCATTTCCTCCCACATAATACCCGTCACAAGAATTATCTGAGCAAAAAAGAAAAGGAAAATATAATAATAATAATAATAATAATAATAATAATAATTATAATAATAATAATAATAATAATAATAAAGATATTATTATTATTATTATTATTATTATTATTATTATTATTATTGTACAGGCCCTTTAAAGGCAACAATTATCTGGGGGGAAATGAAAAGAAAACAATAATAATAATAATTATTATTATTAATATTATTATTATTATTATTATTATTATTATTATTATTATTATTAAACAGGCACTTTAGAGGCTAAAGATTAGTTACAACAGCAATTTATACATTGCATTTGGATAAACATTACAGTACAATTTACCTTGCATAGTAATTAGGAGAAACTTTCATTCAACAAAGGAGGTTATCCTTTATTTTTGTTTTGATTGGTTGTCAACGCTGCCTCTAGCTTTAGTGATATAAATCATTTATCGTTGACAAGCTTATTTTAAGACATATTGGTATACATATTTGTAATTATTTGATCTGTTGGATTGTCAATATAATTTGTAAATGGATTGTCAGCGAACATTGATGATTTATACTAACAATGAAATAATGCATGAAAGAATATGACGGCAAAGACATGAGCAGAGCGGAAGTGCGATATATTTGTCGTCGGCGACACCAACGCCGATATGTATTATGGATATGTGAAGCATGATGAATATATATAATTCGAGGATGTACATGGAAATGTTACTCCAATAAGTAGCAGTAACCTCGATGGATATTCAATTCCGATGGTAGGCCGCAGCAACATATACTATACATTTCATTGAGAACTCTTTGTCTCATGGTCTATATCTCAAGCATACTGTACCAGTTTTCAAGAAACTTCATTTTGTACATTTATTCTGAATGTAAACTAAATATGTAGTATGCCAAGTTTATTGTGATATATAAGGTACGATCTCTTCGCTAGAAAAACGTTTTTATTGCATTTAATTACATGCTTTAGGCACTCTGCCAGCATTGATGATCTTTTAAAAAGATTTACGTCGTTATTTAACTGGTTGAGTTATGCAGCTGCGTCAAAATAGTCCATACACCACAATAAAAATTGTAAACTATTACATTACGCCTTTTTAATCTGCTGTTTTCTGAGGATTATTTATAGTTTTTAAATCAAGAAGTTCATTTTCATTTTTTTTTCTTTTTAAATATTTACATACAGATTGAAATCATCACATATCAAAAAAATTTAATTTATGAAAAGAACGGGAAGTAACACATCGTTACAAGCCACTGGCGAAAATTCGCTGCTCTCAAACACGGTTGTCTGCAAGAAACTTTACTCGTTCTCACAAATACGAACAAATCTGCTTAACCTGATATCTCCAGGCCTAGTAAAATTGTCTCATAATATTGACCCAACACGAACTTTCTTACCGATTAATAGAACCAATCTCAATTTCTCTTCTAAATATTGTTACTTCTAGCTCGAAAAAGATCACGTGATTTCATGAAGAAGAGCATACAAAACAGGCAAAACATAGGCTCGATTGCAGGAGGAGTCAAATCTTGGTGCAGTTTTTCACCATTAATTACTTTTTGGTTGCAGACAGTTCTCGAATGGGTGCTGCTGTAGAAAGGCACTGCTTCGCTTCTGCGCGAACAAAACATCAGTATTATCCATCATGCTTGTTGAAGGAAGATTGCGTCCACAGTGAGCACTATCTTATTCTATTTTCTTTTTATGAAAGAATTTCTTGATTATGAACGTCGAGCCCAAACTTGATCAAGTGGCGTAGCTGAATATTGATACTTCCTGCAGAAACCTTGTGAGCCCATGGTCAGTATCGTTTGAAATTATCTCATTTTTGCGTTGATTTTGACAGAGAAAAAGAACGTTAACAATACATATTGGATGAGGTATCTGAATTAAAGCTTTAAAATTTCTACATTTTTCGTTACTTGTTGGAGATGAAATTGACTTTCCATTTCTGCAAAGATAGTTACAGAAATCATATGATCGCAGTGGCGTTTCGAGAGAAGTGTATAATCATGGCAGAAAATGTTTGATGATTGGGGAAACCAAAGGCTAAATTCTTCGAAAATTGCTAAACGAATCATTTCATTTTTGTGTTACTTTCAGACGAATAAGATTTATGATTATGAATTATCGGACCAGACTAGACAAATGAACAGAACGTTGGTTTGCAGTGAACAAAATAATCAATAATTCCAAATGAACACGCTTACCATTCTTGTTTCTATTCATTCAAAGGAAGTTTTAGCTTGGCTACTTGATATGAGAAATAACCACATTATGCCAATAAAAGTTTAACCGCATATAAATAAATGATATAAAATTAATTCAACTGATACCTGGCTTCAATATTTTTCGTATGTAATTCCAAGCTGGTTTCTTATGAATCTTGATCAAGTGACCACCACCCGATTCGCAGGAGCACTTCGCCTCATGCCAAGAGTGAATATTTGATGCTTCCACACGGAAGCACAGTTTTGGAGAATCATTATAAATATAAGTAGCTGGGCAGGTTGTTGGCTTGATTACTGGAAGCGTAGTGCATCCGAATTGGTCTAGATGCTGTGTCGTACTCTTCGTAGTGGATGTGGCTGGCTTTAAGCTGGCTATCGGCAATGTTACTGTCGTCGAAAACGTTGTTGTTATCGAACTTACACGCTCTGAAAATGAAGTCAAATTGATAGTAAACACCAGAAATGCTTGAAATGCCAATTATTCATTACATTTACAACATTCTGGTTCAGCGTAGAAGAGGGTGATAAAAGGATGACTATCACTCAAGTTTCAGATGGGATATATTTGATATGTCAGTAAAGTGGCAAACACCCACTTTATAAATTATAAATATCTATCAGATTGCATTTGCTTTACGAGTCTTTAATTTCTAGAAGCATTAACAATTTTAATTTTGTATATGTCCCTAATTGAAAGAATTATGGTCCTCCTACCTTTCCTTCCCGTCATAACTCGATAATTGCTGCTATTGACAACTTTTATATTAACGCTTCATTTTATCTAACCTGTTAAGTGCATTGTAATTAATGATTAACATTTACATTTTTACATACAGATGAATATCGCATCTGACAATTAAGAGTGTAACTATTATATAATCCTTAATGAAAAATGTGGTACTTCATAAGAAATCATAATAGAAATTAAAAGTAAAATCAAAGGTGTCCGTTTAAAAATGTTTACATGTACTTTTATTTTGTTTTCATGTCTTCAAAGCTGAGGACGTGCTGTTGTAATTCATCAAATAATGACGTAATATTTGTTTTCTTATATCAGATCATAATGTAATATCGATATTGATACCTTTCTTTAAAGGTTCCAAACATCAAACATTTGTGCGCAACGTTAAAATGTAGCTATGTACAAAATTACAGTCACTGGTGTAACAGAAATCATTTCATTTCTGTTGCAAACGAGTACGATGTAAACAAAAGATTTTTTTACATGTGATTAGATTAGGGTGCAAATAAAAATGATTTACCTGTGATTAGATAAGAAGATGTAACAGACGACAATTAATACCCCTGAAGGTGAACACGGTCTGAATGTCGAAATTGAATATGAAAGAAACAGAGTAAACATGTCTGATTACCTGAATCTTGAATGAAATAAATCCACCCGTTCTCTGAAATCGCTGCTTCAGGCAAATGTTGTTGAGGCGAAGCCAAGCCACGACATTCTTTCCTTTTGACGTGATAGAAGAAAGACGAACACGTTTTGTCATAGCTACAGGAAAGTCCGCACCCCACAGATGTTCCGAATGCTTTTATCCATAAATATGGACCTGCTCCCAACATGTTGTCAAAGGAAGAAACTCTTCTGTACGAATTTGTTAGCAATTCTGAACGAAAAAAATTATCAGGGTTGTGATTTATCTCAACAAGAAACACACATACACAAGCAAAAGAGTGCACATACAGAATTTTGAGCGAAAAGTAAGAAGTAATACAATAAACTTATATTGTACAGCTAA
Source organism: Unio delphinus (assembly GCA_029339505.1). NCBI lineage: Eukaryota > Metazoa > Mollusca > Bivalvia > Unionida > Unionidae > Unio > Unio delphinus. Next base: position 9,435,933 of record JAQISU010000174.1, read on the forward strand.
AACGTACCAAATGGTATTATTGTAGCGAAAGTTTTACACCAATACGGTCACATTTTAGCAAAGTTAATAATTGGCTATATTAATAGTTGACATTACTTACATGGGTGAAACATCGCTTTGATAATGTTTTGTAAATGGCATTAATTCTGGCTTTCAAATACTAAAACTTGAACAGCAAAACGTATGTACTTGTATGAATACAAATTAATTTGATAAGGTATTATATGTGATTCACATCATTCCGAATGACCTAATGCTGCAACCGAGAAAGCCGACGATGTTCCGATTGTAACGTTGTCTTATTCCACTGCCATATCATTCTGATCCGTTACCAATGAGTACGCAGCTCTGTTATCTGGTGATTTATTGTCCAATTTCATATGATTCCAAGGGGTTTGTGTTAGAACTGGTTGGCCTGATGTCAGGATAATGTGACTGGGTGGGGCATCGTGTTACATGCCAGCTTCATGAAGCCAAAGTGCTAGACATCACTATAAACTGTCATACTGCAGATATCGCAGCAATATGACTGACAAACTATTAAAGCTACGCAAACAATCCAAATCACACACACACACACACACACACACACACACACACACACATCTCTTTGAGAAATATATACGCCTGAGCGAAACAAAATTACAGTTTGAAATTTTGTGCTGACTTAATCCTATCAACATTTCATTCTTTCAGAAGTCATGGTGTGTCCCGTAGCCTGTAAGGAGCAGTATTTGAATCGGCGGACTTCAATCTTCTCAGGAACAGTTGTGTACATGTATTTAGTGTCAGGTGCTTTCGATACCATTCCTTCCAAATGGATTGTTACATTCAATGCATACTGTAATATAAATTTTCCTCCAATTGGTTTTTCATACGCTATGCTAAGTACATAAGTATCATGATGTTTAATACATTTATTTTATAGTTGTACATAGGAAAAATAATCCTTTCTTCATGCTGGGATCAGCCTAGCTCTATTTCACTAATCTGAGATTATGCCAGAATACACGATGATACGGGGATCAAATCATCCCAAAATACAACAGCATACTGGGATCAGCCTAGCACATAGTCTACCTTACGCTAGGAGCAGCCTAGAATACACTGTAATGCTGCGATCAGCCAAGCACCGATTGGGAATCAGTGTTTTACATACAGATTCTAGCCCATGAGTAGTTTCTAGAGAGAGAGAGAGAGAGAGAGAGAGAGAGAGAGAGAGAGAGAGAGAGAGAGAGAGAGAGAGAGAGTATACTTATGTGTCCTATATTTATTACAATGCATGTATTAAATCTTTTCAATTTTACAATTCAGTCTTGTTTAGTTGAGAATAATGTTCTCATTGGCGGCTAATTACATTTGATATTTCTTTCTTGTTTTGAAGGAAAAGGCCAGTAATGATAAGACCGGTAAAACTAGTCTCCCCGTAGGACCATTGTGTCTCTGCTTTCACAATAGCCACTTGAAACAATCTGCTCTGTCATTTGTAGTTTTATATTGATATTAACCGTCATATAAGATTTATGAAACGACTGCATTTGAATTTTGTATATAAGAGATGAATAAACTTTTTAAGGCACAAAAATATTGTGTAGAATCGATGGAGAATATGACACAAAAAAGTCCTTTTTAGGGCTATTATCTTTCATTGTCTTAATAGGATCTTCCACTTGGTTTCGGAACCCTCCTTGACAAGCTCTATCCAAAAAGCCTAACTTTATCATTTTCGGACCCACCGCTCAAAATTAACAATCTAATCCTCTCTGACAGTGGCTACCTTTCAAATGACGTTTAGTCATATCAGCAAAAAAAATTGTTAGGGACATATAATATGTACACTTTTGTACTAGAAGATTGGCATAGTTAGGAACGTAATTTAATTCTTCAACTCTACCATTTGATGAATTGCATCGGTGGCTTACACAATTTTGGTATAGTGAAATCCACTAGAAAAACTGGATTGAATTTGGAATAAGCGTACGTACTTACGATTGGTTGATAGGTTGAGTGTGTGAATGGTCTATTCCCACTCACCCAGGTCTAACATTCATATCATTAGCCCCTTTTTAGGGGTATGATATGACGACCAAATTAAATAGCGCACTCTGTGCGCATAAATGCCAGGAAGATGTGGCACCATTCCATCTTCCTGGATAAATTAAATCACTACCATATAAATAAATGGCAGTGCAAAATAGTGAACATATGACTCTAGTGGCAGGTTTCACTTTAAATCCAACTATTCATTCATGACACAAATAATTGTACAATTTTGGGTTAAAAGCAGGCAATATAAGAAAGAATTAAATAAATAGTTTTCGAGATGCAAGCTAAGAAGCGATTTAAAAAGTGAAAATCTTTGAGGAAAAAACAAATGCAGTATGTTTTTATTTTAACGCATGTTTCGTTTTTCTTATTGTAATAAAATAGCGTCTCGATTTTCTGCGATTTTCCCCAACTTGCTAGTATAAATATATTAATCTACGTCACATCACGTTTTAAAATAATCATTATCAGGGATTCCAATAATGAGTTTTGTTTCCTGGTAATATTCTTAATAATTTAATTTTCAACTTTTTCATTATTACAAAAATCTGTTAATAAGATCCAATATTTAACATACATTTTAGGGTGAATAGCTTAGTTTGAACGGTTATTGATAGAGAAAAATGCAAAACTAGGCTTACCCCCTCGTATGGAAAAAATCAAAATTATGCTGACGAAGTGAAACGCACTCTCCATCTTGTGGCGAAATAAATTAATGTGGCTTCTACTTTGGAAAATGTTGGTTATATGGAAGATCACACAATGGTATACGCTAACGTAATAAAGAATGTAAACAATATCAATGTTATTCTTGTATCAACACGTGCATGTACCACGTTGGGGTACATGTAAATACGAAATGTATTCATCTACCCAAGGCCGTGAAGTTCTTCTCGTAAACAGACCATTCTCGGTCTTATCAATTATTCATTGCACACCTGAGAGCACCGACTATTTGGTACCAGTTTGTGTCCTCTGTCGTCACTATATTGCCTTAGAAAAAGTCAGCCCTGATACTGGCCAGTGTTTTAAAGTTGCTCATTGCTTAAAGCTCGAAAGATTAGAATTATTTAGAATTAATCGTCACATACATTGATTTAATTTTATCTGGGGATAAGGGATTAGCTAAGGTGTGTTACGTTTGCACCAAAACAATATCGTTGAGTATCACGAATGTGCCCTAAGAAATAATTTATTTTTGGGGCTAATAATTATTTTATTTCAACCTGTGAACTTACCTGAGTTGATCAAAATGAATATATTGAATTATTTGCTTATCTAACAGATTTCATGATCATCTTACTCATTATATAGTGAACACAGTCTGGGCATCTGAGACTGAGACGCAGATAGAATTCGATATTCTGACCAGTTACTTTAGAAATTGCATGCAATGTTACAGATATAGTGATATTGCAACAAGGGATAAAATATATTAAATTTTGCTGTAAAGCTAAATATATACCTGCCCAAAAACACGTTTGCATATATTTTACCACGATAGTGTGTACATGTTCAGTGTAAGTCGGAAGTGTTTATTTTAGGATATTAGCTGTCTGTGAATTCATGACTGTGTTCGTTCGTACGACTGTTTAACATTTGCTTGTCGGGTCATATTTTTTATAACTAGCGAGTACACGATGTGTCGCGTACCGTATCCACGCCTTGTGCGTCATTAAGGTCACGGCGAGGAGCAATATAATCATGAAATTTGTAACTTTGTCCGAAGCATTACGTGTGTGTGTGTGTGTGTGTGTGTGTGTGTGTGATTAGGATTTTTAATGTAGATTTTTTTTAATTCAGTCATATCGCCACGATGTATGCAATGTTGCAGTTTATAGTGATGTCTAGCACTGAAGCATCATGTCGCAGACGTATAGCATCATGTCCCACCCAGTCTCATTATCCTGCAACTAGGCCGACCAGTCCTAACACTAACCTTTTAATGCTGAGCGACAATAGAGGCCGCTGTTAGTACCATTTTTGTAAGTCTTTGGCATGACTCGACCGAGTTTCAAACCCACGACTTCCCACTTCCGAGGCGGATTCTCAAACCATTAGACCACCGGTACGGTCCAACACTTTATGGTAAACAATTTAATGAAACTTAACTGTATTATGATGTGTAGACGTTGTGCCGAATATTGTCGTGAGTCCGCGTGCTCCAAGGTGACGGTTACAGTAAGTGAAAATGTAATTCTGTCTTTTGTCCGGAATATAAAGTGTGAACCACTTGAAATATTTTCATTAAACTATGACCAGTTGTATATAATAAGTAGACAGTGCTTCACATACCATGACACGTTTAATGCATAAGAGTCAGTCTTACTCAGTAACCTCTATGTTCCTGCATAACCTTTGAGCCAATGAAGATATATTATGAAAGTTTAACTTTTATGTTTCTTGACTCGAAAGTGTCTCGTTTATTCACACTCATACCCTATGCTTCAAGGTCAAGGTCAAGATCACAACAAAGGATACTTTAAGCAAGTAACATGTTTTATTACACAGACTGTGACACGTAACTGTACCCATGTCTTCAACTCCCTAACTCAGATATTTGTGGAAAGTGCGCTAGACGGGTTATATTGTGACGTTTGGGGGACTCTTGCTTTTTTGTGTAGTCTGATACAAAAGTGGCATTAAATATTAAGCAACACGACTAATACCAACGCCTTAGAACTTACAATTAAATCGTGAATCAGATAACTAAGAAAAATATATTTTAAATAAATCGAAACAAATAACCCCTGTTTCGCCTTCAAAACTTTATGCAGTATATATTATTTGCTAGTTAATTTTCCATTGGATCTATATATGAATTCTAATGTTTTAAGTGGCTATGTTTTCTAGCAAAATGATTCTTTTTTCTTTTCTTTTTTTTTCTTCTATTTTTGTCTCCGACAAATAACTGGTTTATTTTTCGTAATAGTAATTAGAATGCTCACTTCACTTTTCTCACACACTGTAAACAGGAAACCAATTTCGTTCTCTGCAAAACTTTATCAAATAAATCTCTCTTCCACTACTAGGTCCCACTGATAAAAACACAAAAGTGTATGTTAAATTCAAGCAAATAAAACCTCGTCTCGTGCTTTCTTTTTTATGGTATTGCTAAAATATGAAATCTTGCCATTAGCAATGTAAATAACACTTTATATTAACTTATTCCACATGACGTATGTCTTAGGAGTGATTTACTGGCATTTTGTGCTTAAAAATATCAAATGCCCAAAATTGGTATATGGTCATGAACGTAGTGTCACATTATGGGAAGATTTTTGAAACGTTGGCGGTAGTCGTCTAGTGTCAACTTTGTCAGTGACACTTTTCTTTAAGATTATAAATACAAGTTTCTTGCTGTAAAACGTGCACAAATATATTTGCAGAGTTTACATTTCAAAATTGAGAGATGTGTCACGGAAATATAGTTATTCAAGCTTCAAATTAATGATAAAAGCAAAATATGCCATTGAACAAAATGACAGTTTTGGTTAAGCAAATGAAAATAAACGAATCATCAATGATTTAGTTATCTGAAAAAAATATAAAAGTATACAGTACTAAAATGATATACTTCTGCTTTTCTTATTGTAAACACGTTACATGCACAGTTATATCACCAACACAAATGATGAAAATTTTTATATTCAACTTAAAGGCAGCAAATCCAAAACAATTATTTATGTAGGAAAGAATTAAAGTATTCTAAACCGTTCTGTAGTTGTTACAGTAATAAACTCATACAGTAATTGAAATCTTCAGGAAGGAAGATGTTTAATAGTCATGCATGATCTTTATGTGAGTTAAATTCAATATTAGTCACTAAGACTCCATCATGATCCATGTAATTTTACGTGTATATTCAAATTAGTTTTGAATGGTGAAAAACTAAAAGTATTCTTTGTTGGTATTTAGTGTCTGCTTTATTCAAAAGTAAATTGTTATAAAGAAAGACAGGCATACAGACAGACAGACAGACAGAGGAGGAGGAGGAAGAGGAAGGAAATGATGCAGTAATGTTATATCCAACTTATATCGGTTGAAACTAAACCTCTGTTAATACAACCGACTACAATTATGTCTCAGTAATTAAGAAACACGCAATACAACCGACTACAATTATGTCTCAGTAATTAAGAAACACGCAATACAACCGACTACAATTATGTCTCAGTAATTAAGAAACACGCAATACAACCGACTACAATTATGTCTCAGTAATTAAGAAACACGCAATACAACAGACTGCAATTATGTCTCAGTAATTAAGAAACACGCTCGCTCCTCTTACAGCTGAAACAACATTCATTTTGAATGTTTATCTTATTACTCATTTACGAGGTTGGAAGACTTCATGAAGTTAGTTTAAATACCAATATCTCATTTTTAACCCTGAGCCAAAAAGTGTATTACCCTGGAAAGAAAGTGTACTTTTGATCTACGATGACAACATTATTTTGTTTAACTTAGGCAGTTGAACAGCTTGATATCCTGTATTTAGACAGGTTTAAATAGTGGTTAACGAAAATAAACATAACAAACAATATATGACGTTGGAAATAAATCAATTAAAGGTTAATAAAGAAAAAGGTACACAAGTACACTAGTTAATAACCTTGATCCACACTGTACTAGTCTGACTATATATTGTCAATATTGCACATAAGCTCCATTGTCTGTCTATATTTAAGTGACAATTATCAGTATACTATTATTAGACAACAGACAGTGACGCATCATAAGTTAAAAGTTAAAACTTATAATTATCTCCTAGAAGTTTGAAACTTCTACGGCTGTTTAACTATGGCCTGAAAACATAGTTTTAAAATTCGTCCAAAGTCCATAAAATGCGTTTGCAAGCGTACCAAAAAAAATATGTATCTTACTTTTAAATCTCCTTCAAAGGTTTGAAAACAATGTAATACACCTTGCGCATGTGCTACTTGTATTTACGTCTTTTGGGTCTCTTGACTTTATTAGACTTTAGTAATTATTTGTTTGATTTTGGGGAGATCATGTCGTGAAGATGTTTTTTAAACCGAGTAAATAGCCAAATACTAGGATTAACTTTATAATGAACAGTATTCACATTACTTTATGGTAGCTTAAAAAATGTAGACTCCCTAATTTTATAATATAAGGAATGTCAAATTAATCTAATGTATTAGTGTGTAGTAATTTAGGATCAGAATGATTATTATTAGTAGGTACCTGTGTCGTATTTGGTGTTGCTTTGGGTAAAGTACGTAACTTTGGGTAGGAAAGGCCTACTGGTGGGTTATACATTAGGGTCACACAAATGTGAAACAGGTAAACCCATGCATGTGAAATCAGCGCTTCGTGATCATTAGGTTATTAGAGTCATTATTATTTGTAGTATTTGAACTGACAGCGACTGATGTTTTAAGGCCCTTGGAAAAAGGGGAAACATGGACTTTTAGCCAGTCTCACGTGGTTGTTTGATTCGCGCGGTAGTTAGACAGCCTTCTGTGTAACGATAATATCTGACAGCGAAGTCATTGTTTCTTTCTCTTAATGTAGAAAATGTGCCACTGATATTTCGCAAATGGCTTGGTTTTTATTTCTGTGTGCACTTATATGTAGTTGACATTGTAATTTATATTTTAAACTTGTTATGTAAAATTCCAAATACACAACTGTTACTTTTTTAAATCCTTTTCTCACGTTGTATATAGTAAGCGCATATGATGGTAAATCCAACAGGTTTCTATATAATTTAAGACTACCCCACGAAAATAACTAAGTATAATATACCTGGAATAGAAACTAATTGTAACAACAGCATGATTTTTTTTGTTCCCGGGTAGTGTTATTTCCTTATTGCTTATGGTTCAAAAGTATTGAAAATGGCTATTATTCCCAATAAACGCTGCTTTTCTGACAAGGACCATGATATTTTGAAACTTACATATTTTCAAGAACATTCCAGATAGAGTCAAAAGTATTTAAAATGTCTATTATTCCCCACAACGTTGCTTTTCTAAAAAGGACGGTGATATTTTGAAACTTACATATTTTCAAGATCATGCCAGATTGTCAGTAAACTTGAAGTATCTTGCAGAACTTTCAAGAACATTTCAGATTGTCAGTAAACTTGAAATATATTGCAGAACTTTCAAGAACATTCCAGTAATGTAAATAGTAGTATAAAAAGGGGCATTAAGCCCATCAGTTCATTTTAGTTCCAGCTTCCTACGTGGATACATATCTGCATTGTCGGAGATGGTATCAACAGGCTGCAAGCATCTGGCAGACGCATTTTGCTATGTCTGCAGCCAATTTATCAAGACAAGAGTGATGCCTGTCGGGGGTCAGGGTTGAAGACAAGCCATGGGCACCTCATTTCACTTCGGACACTGGCATAAAAAAAAAACAAATTTAGAAAGTAAGATGAACATTTATTGCTCAGAGGTTTATGTTATAAAAATATGTAACATTTTAAAATTGTAATTGTATTTTTAAATCATAGAATGTTTTACAATTTTCTTATTTACTGAAAAAATATATGACGAATGTTGCACAAATCTCTTACACATTAGTCATAGGTGAAATAAATGTATTTTGTAGGATGTTACAGAGCGGGGGAAAGAGAGCCAGGAAGTTCGGTATCCCAAGAATTTTGCTGGAAACCCACTGACCACGCAAGCAACTGCTACTTCTGGATGGTGGAGACTTCCAATTGTCGGAATTGGAAAGATGCACCTGCTATTAATGTATCCAGACGTTTCTTCATTCATCGCCTAGGTGGCACACTGTCCTAACTCACCGTATCCACTAATCCAGAGAGAGAGAGAGAGAGAGAGAGAGAGAGAGAGAGAGAGAGAGAGCATCCGTCTTTAGAAGAGCCGGAAGACGTTCGAGATCCAAATGACAATTTCAGAGGTGGAGCTTTGGAGAAAAATCCATACTACCCCGACCAAAAAGACTTCAACGACTTGATCAAAGATCTTGATCTCACCAAGTCCATTGCCGAGCTTTTGACGTCTATGATTAAATAGTGGCACGCTTTGGATGAAACTGTGCAAGTCGAAAAGACTTCAGTGGAGGTACGGAATGATCAAACTAGTTTTTATACTTCTTTCAAAACGTTCTCCTCTTCCGAAATGAGACCTATGCTGCTATCAGATTGTATTCCAACTTGTTTTCTCAAACCGTCATCAAATCATGTGGCTGTTTCTAACTAGAATGATTGAGATAACGACTATAAAAATGTTCTTAAGTCAGTTTTGTGATTCCTTTAACCAAGCCACAAGCGAATAGAGACTAGGTATTCTTGTTCTGCAAACATGACATTAGTTGGGTCTTGTTCACATGTAAAATGTGATTTGATATTGATTCGGATCAAACACGTCCTATTCGTCTGTCTACATATGTTCCATCTTGTATTCCATTAGCCTATAAACACGTTTCTCAGACTCATACTTTCCAGAGTCAAATAAATTCAAGATGACGTTCATTGTGTTTGTCAGAGCTGTAAGCTCATGAAATGTGTGTTCAGTTGAGGATTATGTGGTGATGTTGTTTTGATTCGTAAATAAGAGAATAATTTGAAATGTTTCTATCAAAGCTACTTACCAATGAGCTATATAACCAAGTTGTATGACTTCGGGTAAATATAACTGATTATTCATGTTATTTCCTTGTGATTTCCAAAAAGTCACTCGATATCCAAGGATGGTTTTCCATAGAGAGTTTCAGAAAATGGCTTCAACTTTGAAGGAGTTATTGTAAATGACATTGGCTGCATGGCTACCGTAAATTTTATTATTGTCAGTATATTTCAGTGAAGGAGTGGGAAGAAGATAACAAATACAACGGCTTAGTAAAATAATGAGCAGTCGCTTATCTCCTTGCTGCAAAACTCAAATATCGTGTGACACAATACACCACAAAGTCCAGGCTGAAAAAAGATGATTTTTTTATTGCTGCGTTTTCTACACGGTACTCATAATCATTGTTGTTGTTCTTGAAACGACGAGCTCTGAGAAAGAGATGCAGCTGTAATTAATGGAATGATAGTTACTTCTACTACTTTTTTAAACTTTTGGTGTGATAAATATAGGATCTCAAATGGGTAATGATTTAATATTGAATTCATGAAACGAGTTGAATAATGTCATACTTTTGCGAGCCGTGGACATTATTCAACGAGTTTCATAAATTTAATATTAAATCATTACCCATTTGAGATTTCTATCACATACTTTGTATTTCAGTGGAAATTATTAAGATAGAAAGATGAACGAATACTTTCGTTCAGACAAACGTTGTACATTCAATTTGTTGTGCAAGAAACATGGTCCCAACCAAAGTTGAACTAGTATTGACGTTTAAAAGATTATACGTTTCTTACAAATTATAAATCAAAGAACAAGCACACTTTTTGAGTAAACAGAACACATTTTACAAGACAAAATCATTTTTCAACACATAATGCCCAATGTGTCTGCTTTCACAATGGTTACTGCAATGTCCGAAACGTTAACGGATTCGAGTTTACGTAAGCTTAAATTGTCACTTTCACAACTAAACATTACACTGATATTGCGATATTCATTGAAAGAAGGTTTACTGGATACAAAAATTCCCATATTTACTGTAATGTATTTGTGACTGGATATGTGCATTGTTTAATTTGGAATAGTAGATTAAAGAATATGCAAACAAACTGTATTTTGACTCGGAATTGCATCACATATTTACCGCGTAAATATAAAGTAATTTGATAAACTTCTGTCAATTTGGAGACACGTTTATGTTCACATTTTTTTCTGAAATGAGGTGAGTTTTTTTATTTATGTAAGCTAATATTTAAACCACCTTCTAAATAAGGTGGATTCCATGCTACAGACATATTGCCTTCCTCAAACCACCCCGGTAGTTTTTTTACTTCTTGTTCTTATTATTATTGTCTTGTGATTTTAGCCATTTGTCATGTTAGGATATGCATGATATAACAAACTCCCATGGGGGTACATTAGACATATTGAAGCAAATAAGATCATTTTCCCCAATTCCTTTACGCTAGTCGGAGGCCGGGTTAAAAAAAAAATGTTTACTTACCATCGCAGTCAATCAGTAAAGAGAATACTGCACAATAATTTCATGGGCTTATTTGGACCAGTCGGAATCTAATAAAGTGATATTGTAATGTGTGGTTATATAAAAAATACGAACATGCACATACTTTACGAAAACTCTACCAACTATGTGATAAAAAAATAAGTATGGATGTGATAATGGTGTGTTTAAGTACTCCTATCCTTGTTTGTGTAATAATATGGTTGATTTCATTTCCTTCTCTTCCTTGCCTCTTGAGTGAATTGAGGACGCGCGCACGCATGTGTGTGTGTGTGTGTGTGTGTGTGTGTGTGTGTGTGTGTGTGTGGTAAGTATAGTTAACATATATTTTATTACTTTTAATTAGCTAGCAAATATGAGGGCCGTTGAATAGTTTTCATATATGTTACAGTTTACATTTAATATATTTTTTTTACCAATAATAACAGTTTTATTAAAAGTAATAAGAAAACTTTTACAAAAGTAATTCTATTAGTAAAGAATCAATTTGATAGAAGAATAAACCCACCATAACCTTGTGTGTAACATTTTCTGACGAGTAAAAAAATAGTTTAGCATTTGTATGTACAGCTTACACAAAAAACAATCGCATTCTCTACGATATAAATATTTTAACTGTTAATATAAAAACATTGATAAGTTTCAATACGTTTAATATTCAGTTGTCGATCCTGTAAACTGACAATTTCGAGAAACGCTCAGAATCTACCTCATGAGCTACAAGAACACATTTGTACAGATCCAAGTTAAATACGTCCATATTCTACTATTGGGTATTTGAATATTGTATCCAAACTACTATAGCATTTGTCGAGAAAAGTCAGCATTTGTTTGTATTAATACAGGGGTGCGCAACCTGCGGCCGTACGGCCGCATGCGGCCGTGGGCACGAAAATGTGCGGCCGTGGAAATCTGTTTAAATTATAATAACCTGCGGCCGTCAAATATTTGCAATTTGGCAATATATTATGTAAAGTTGTAAACGAAATATAGAATATTCATTTACACTCTTAAGCACTTGTTATTGCGAAAGAAATTACGACTCCGGCAGCTGTAGCGTTAGCTGCAGTGTTTAGCGCTCATAGACATTGAAATAGCTCTTGCCGCGCTGGTGTTAGGCTGCAGTTGTAGCTAATGAGGGCAGGCCATGAAGTTTAGCAGCCTAATATTGAAGCGCGCCGAAACCGTGTGATGCGCACATTCGCTGTATCGTGCTTGCTCTCTGTAACCCATCGGTCAACTTCAGTAGCTGCAACAGTACACGCAAATACCCAGAGGCCTGTGTACAAGTATCACTTTTAGCTGGCAGCTGCACCAGAAATCCAGACAGATTCTCGACATAGCAGTGAATAAACATAACAGTGAAAAAGCGTTTAATGAAAACGATTAATTGTATCATAGTTATACAGCTTGTACGCTTAGTTACCGTATAATATTATCCGTGCCGCCTTAGTACTCATCATGTCGATAAAAAGGAAAAGAACATTGGAAGAAGAGAAGCGGAGCTTTAATGTAAAATGGGAGTTAGATTTCTTTATGGCAGAGACAGAGAACCATTTCATGCAGTGTCTAATCTGCGGCGATATTGTGAAAACTGTCAAAGGGGACAATGCTAAGCAACATTTTCGCCGACACGCATCACACAACTATGCACAGTTACAAGGTGATTCAAGGAAGATCTGCGTGGAAAATCTAAAGAGGAATGTTCGACAACAGACCTCGGTCATGTCTGCTTTTGTTAAGACTACGAATAAGCGCAGTGAAGCTTCCTATCGAGTGGCCTATCGTCTCGGTGTCGCTGGAAAGCCTTATTCCGATGGGGAACTCGTGAAAAGTTGTATCATGAATGTTGTTAAGTGCATTCATCCGGGTAAGGAAACGGATTATTCTTTGATTCCTCTGTCGCGCGATACCGTGCAACGCCGTCAAAGTAATATTGCCGAGCAGCTGAAGCTCTCCATGCAGGCAAAGATTAACAAGGAGGACAGCCTGTTTGCACTGGCTGTTGATGAATCTACGGACATTTCAGATTCAGCGCAGCTACTCATATTCATTCGCTCCCTATCCCCAACATTTGAATTGTGCGAGGATCTGCTCTCCATGGAGACACTCGTTACTCAAACTCGAGGAGAAGACATATTTTGGGCAGTTAAAAAGCTTGCATCGACTCGCACGTTGATCTGAAGAACCTGCGAGGCATCTGTACAGACGGCGCGCCTGCCATGGTTGGTAAGCGAAATGGCTTAGTGGCTAGATTTTCCGATTATGTGTTGAAGGATCACGGTAATGACCAGCTCATAAATCTGCACTGCATTATTCACCAGGAGGCGCTGTGTTCTAAATCTGTTGATTTGGATAACATTCTGAAGGATGTGAATCGCATTATCCTTTTCATTCGCGCGAATGCTCTTCACCACAGCCAATTCATACAAATTCTTCACACAAATGATTCGTCGGCTGAAGATATTCTGTACCACACCAGCGTTCGTTGGTTGTCTCAGGGAGAAACATCGCGCCGTGTTCTGCTGCTACGAAAAGAAATACTGTAATTTTATGCCACGAAAAACAAGGACTGCCCACTGCAGAACCAGACCTTCTTAACATCTCTAGCCTTCCTTGTAGATTTGTTAATTTATATCAACTGCCTCAACGAGTCTCTGCAAGGCAAAGGAACAACAGTTTGCCTCATGCACAGAAGAGTACAGGATTTCTGTGACAAATGTCGTCTGCTACAAAGTCATATCCAACAGCTCAATCTCTATCATTTCCCGCAACTCACCGCTCTAATCGAGAGCCATGAAATGAGAAAAGATGAAATTCCGGCTACGTCCTTTTCAGGCGTCCTCGAAGCGCTGTTGCTGGAATTCGCAGAACGTTTTCAGGATTTCGACAAGATCTCAGAAAATATGAGACTCGTTGCTTCTCCACATTTGGTTGAGACAGAGATTGCGCCGTTGGATGTCCAAATGGAACTGATCGAACTAAAAAATAACGCGCAGCTTGTGAAGAAATTCGAGGACAAAAACGATCTACTGGAGGCATGGAAAGTAGCTGTGGAGTATCCCAAGCTTCGCGAAATAGCAAGAAACACTCTAGTGCTGTTTGGAAGCACTTACATGTGCGAAGCGTCATTTTCACGAATGAAATATCTCAAGAACAAATATCGAACCCGACTAGTGGACACCAATCTGGCGTCAGGAATACGACTGATGATCTCCAGCGAGTGCCCGGACTTTGCGCGACTCTCAGCAAACATCCAAGAGCAAGGCAGCCACTAATTTCTGGACTCCGGACTGCTAAGTTACATGGACAGTGTTAGTGAAGCAGCTTATCACTTATTCAATTATTGTGTTCTCAGTGTACTAATGCCACTTAAAAATATACTCATGCTGTACGTGTGTGACATGATGTTAGGTTTACTTGACAATGTTCAATAAAGTAGAAATATAAGAGAATATCGATGGAAATGTTTTTGTTTGTAATTAAGCACTGTGTTTGCCTACAATACATTATGATTATGTCATTATTATCTCGCGTTGACTATTACGAGAGGTAAATTTTGATAGTGACCGTTTCGTTTTTCAAGGAAAAATTTTTGGCGGCCGTTGCAAAAGTAATTTTTTTTTATGCGGCCGGCAATAGCCCAAAGGTTGCGCACCCCTGTATTAATACATCCCATCGCTATGGGGGTGGGGGATTAATGACAATTGAATGGGTCAGTTTACAAAAGTCAAAATTTTTGATGTCTTGTTGAATACCATGACAGGTTATATTTACAAACTTTTTAAATCATAAATAAAATCTATCCGTAAGACTTGAATCGTTTTGGAACACCATACATTGGAGTGCAATGCACAAATGAGATCCAATTTGCTGGAGGATATGACATTATACAGATATTGGAAAGGAAATTGTTTCTTGTATGTGTCCAAACTTGATCGCATAATGTTCCAAGGGAAGAACGTATACAGTTCATTGGTGCAAGCAACACAACACGACTGAACTTCAAAGGATCCAATAAATGTTAAACAAAACTACTAAATTGTGTTCAATAAAAACTTTTTTTAAAACAACAAGCTCCTCTTTTTGTCATATACGCATCCTTGCAATATGCGATTTCATCAGTCTTTTATTGAGTCATTATAAATGAGATCAAAGTAACTTTGTAAATAACGCAATTATTGTATTAATAATATAATTAATAATATCTTAATAACATTTAATGTATTTATGTTTCGTGCACCTTGACTGCCGAAAAACATGCAAACAAATGCAAAGGAAACCTGCCAGTGCTTGCTTTATTTGAATAATAAAGATATTCTCATGTACATATTACAATTTCGAATTTGAAGTTGATAATATGCATCAAATAGAACCCCTTGTCTGTGAAAGAAGAACATTTGCTAAGAGAGATAACCTACCTATTATAAGCACAGTTATAAAACAGTACCCGTGTGCTTTTTGTGGGTGAAGTGGTGCAATGGCAAAACCAATTCGTTAATCACATCCACGTCATCACAGTCTGATCTCGTCTGTCAGATACTTATATCTTGTGTGTATGCTGTTAAATCTGGCTAGAAACAACCGTGGATAAATTCATCTAGGATGCTCGTTTGTGAACTTTTGAAATAATTGACAAACGTCTTAACAATATCCATACAAATTTATTATGCAAGAAATTGTCCAAACAATTACTTAAAAATTAAGTCTGAGAAATATTTGACTATTTTTGTTGTGCATGCGTACAACGATATCATAGGTGAACAGGTTTTTTTCCAGACAAGCGATGGAACCAACATATATTTCGCCGGAAACTACTTGCGGCTATGGACATTATAATCACGATATGCACGGGTATTTTACCCTGAATACTACCCACTGTCCTATAAATTTTTAGCAAAATCAATATATAACCGACACTGGTCGCTTTGGATCTATTGAGGAGAGCACACGTGGTATTTATATAGTCATAAGGATGAGTGTTAAATTTATATTTTATTTGATATGCGAAGTTTATTGAGTTTTTATTGTCATATCGTGTAATGATTCATTTATTACAATGCAGATTTGAAACGTTGTGAACTGTGAATTTCAAGTTACTATAAAGAGTTTAATGTATTAGTATTTTCCACAACTCATTATTATTACCAGTTTGGTTTTATTGTAGCTAACGAGTCTAACGGGTGTAACGAGGCTAACAAGTCTAACGAGGCTAACACGTCTAACAGGTGTAACGAGGCTGATGAGTTTAGCTAACGAGTAGAGCTATCTAGATGTCTATATTTATGTACGTATGTCTGTACATGTGGTCACGACTGTAGATGTAGCTAATACAAGGGTGCTGTATGCTGTCTGTACGTGTGTATACGTATGACTGACTGTACATGTAGTAGATCCATGAAGGGTGCGAGTGGCCGATACAAGAGATGAGGCTAATCCGAGGGAAGTGGTGAAACTGTGCGGGTTATCGGTGTATGAATCGTGCGACTGTACAAGGGTCAAGAAGCATATGATTGTTCCAATTGTTGTTTCAATTGGTATATTAGTATTTACATGAGATTATTTTGAATCTTAGTTGAATTCCAGGAAATTTGTGAATCTTACTGACAGTGCAGAACATTTGAAACGTATTTGAGAACTTGAGATTGTTTGAATCTCAGTCCTAGTCTATACGTGAAATTATGTGAATATTTTAGTGTGTACTATTATTTGAAATTGAGGTTTCTTGAAGTTGTATATCAGATAGATATAATATTATTGGGGTTTTTTTTCAATGTGTGAATGTTAGTATAGAGTGATTGGATCAACTGTATGTTGAGAGCGTGTGAGAATCATTGTATTTTTACATCATACATTTTTCTTTACTAATTAAGTTAATACATTTTCATCTTTCACACATTGTGTTTGAGTTATTCATTTAATCCAAAACCCAGTCGGTTTCAATTCTGCGACACTGATGATCAGTCAAGCGGCAAGAAACAAGGAAAATACACATCACATTTCTAGATCATTGTATGAACAGAACATACAATCAAGAAGCTTCAAAATATGTGTATATTAATGGTTATTGATTCCTTCAAGCCTTTCAATTTGATCTTGTCAACTTTTTCATATGCTGATTTTTTTTATCCTGGATATAGTAAACTATTTCTTTCTTTTTTTTTTTGGTATTTATATTTAGTACATCCATCTGCAAAGAACTAAAACGTGTATATATAATATATGTTTGTTTCTATACATGTCGGCCAGTTATTAATGGTGGAGGAAGAACCCAGAAATACCCACATTGGCTGAATCCGAGACTCGATCCTACGCAGACAGAGATGAGATGGCAATGATCCGTAAGGGACAGCGCTTTAGACCACTCGGCCACGGGGCCCCTCGTATGTATGTATGTATGTATGTATGTATGTATGTATGTATGTATGTATGTATGTATGTATGTATGTATGTATGTATGTATGTATGCATGCATTCTTGTAAATATGTATGTATGTATGTACGTACGTACAACGTCTCGACAACTCATACTGAATGAAATGTAAAACAAAACACAAATATTGGCAAAATTTGTATTTCCTTAAATTTAATGATTAAACACTTTGATGAATAACAAATCCAATGATAAGCACATGGCTAACTCCATAATTATCCATCTGAGCTGATCCTATCTTATTTAGTTAGTTTGTTGTTCTGGTTTGGCGTTTGCATGAACATATATCAAAATAGGGCATTTGTAAAACCTAGCTATGTCAGATTAAAATGTTAATGGCAGTATATCTGGCTTACACCGGTAGTGTATAAGGTCACATATGAAGCTTTAAGGAGAAATGCTAAAGGTTTCAGGCCATTGATTTTTTTCGTCCGACAGTAAAATGGAACCATAGGCAGAGTATTGTTATGTATATTTAATTTGCATTATTTATTGGTTAAGATTTTTTATTTCATTATATGCTATGGAATGTATATTACATTTGATCTTGTCCAAAATCAAGTTAATTTTCTACTTGACTTGAATCGTTGTCTTTTTTATTCTGTAAACAACTAATAGATGTCCTTGAAAGATGGGTTACCTATTAAGGTAATGATGCTGTCTTGAGTGAAGGACATTGTGCTTACTCCATTTTATATTCTGATTATAACTATAATTTTCGCTTGCAGCATCATGGACCTTCTAGTAAGTTTATTTCCATGAGATAATATTTATTTTAGAAAATTCTGACCTGTAGTCAAGTAGAGGACTAAATAATCATACGTTCCTAAAAATATTCATTCGTCCTTTCAAATCTGAGAAGAATCAATTGTATTATTGTTATGTCTAGTGGTTCATTTGGACTGGAATTTTATTTATTCAAATTATTTATTCTCTGGAAATACAAAATTCTCATCAACAATAGTATTCTTAGAAACAGAGACGTAAATTTATAGCCAAATTTCAAGTAAGGATCTATTCTTGGATTGTATTAGTGTGATCCAACGAGAGACTGATGGCACATCACTATGTTTCAGTGGCACTTAAACACTTCCAGTGTTTGATTTAATTGGATTTCCACTAAAGTTTTTTCAGAAGTTTAGACTTGTGTTTGTACTTCTAGAATTATTTGGGATCTAATTAGCAATACTCTAATTTCCCTTTTTAAGATTTAAAGTTTGTATTCAATGTAAAAAAATTCTTTGCTTAAATTTACAAAGATTGTTGCTGATCACTCTTTTGTATTATTTTGTTTTAGACCTTACAGTTGAAATAGTATTGCACTGGTTTTTATGCAAATTTCATTCCAAAAAGAACAGCGAGCAATAAATCGAAATGACAAGTTGGCTGTATTTTTCAGATTTCACGAGTCTTGTCTTGCAGTAAAAAAAAACTCTTTCCATCAATGCTAACTTATGTGCATCATTCGTAACTCGGCTATGTGCATAAAATAGAAACATTTTGTTGAATATAGCCACAATTGTTAATACGTGAGAAAACAAAATGACACAAGCACATGTTTTTCATTGATATCATCTCAGTATCAGAACAGGATAGACGGATGTAGATGATTTGTTATAAAGGCCAAAACAGATTCTTTGTGAATGAATTGATTATTTGGGTTCAGTACATTTCGCATATAAGATAATATGTGACATTCATGTAAAAGGATTATCTGTATTTCCTTTATATGACACGGATATGAAATTGCGTAAGACATAAACATTTCGCGTGTTTCCAAAATCAAAAATGTATTGATAACTGAGATCATAAAACCACGGGTAGCTTTTTTTAAACCTCGTCAGATTGGCAGATATAGCAAGCACGATAAGAGCAATAAATGTCTCCAAAATTAAAACTGTAGCCTGTCTCCAGAAGCATGCAGTCTTGATCCTCAGTCCCCTGTATGTTGTTATTGGGTTGTCCGGGCCACCAACCCGGATGGGTCGGATATATGGGTGTGCCGTCAAGCCATGTCCATGACCCTTCAAGAGCCCGATCATTTCCCCCAACGTAGAAATTACATCCTGGGGCTGAAATAAATACAAAAAAAGAGTCCCAATGGAAAAATGTTTTCTATCCACCAAACCTTAGAACCGGTTTGGCCTAATGCAATACGATTAAAGTCAGATCTCTACTATCATACGTGAAGATCTGATAGCAACTGCTTATGGGTAATGTTCTGGTAAAATTTGAATTAGCTTATGTAAATGCGGCTTTCAGAAATCTAAAAGTAATATCACATTGTTCGCCGCACATTGATAATCTTCAGCCATAATTCTCATTCTCCCAAACGCAAAGACTTCATCTGATTGACCGATACAGATCAGCACATATGGTAATAATATAAGTCTTAAGAACGCGGTCGCTGTCAGATCTTCATACAGGACATTGGAAATTGGAATCTTATCAGATAGTGGCTAATGCTTTCATTTGTTTTATTGTATATAGCATGTACTTGCCCTGAATGCCAACAGTGAATGAAATATATTGACTTTTAATGCTACTAACAGTTTATTTTTAAGTCACGTGTGCAACAAAACTAAACCATACTTCAGACGAATAAGAACAGATAATTTAATGGTACGCAATGTTGTTTTAAAGGTTGTCGTGCCTTTGAGCGGGGCACATAACCTCTTTCAAGCTGACAAAACCATCGACACCTCATAGGATAAAACCTCTTCACACATGCCACGCCCTAGAAACGTAAATATTTAGCAAATAGCAACACATCGAAGTTATTTCCCTGAAATTTAATTCCAAACTATTTCGGTAAACTTATTCAAGGTATAAAAAAACTGTAAATTGCCTGAAGTCTTGATAATCTATGATTCATTTCAAACATCACTGCTGCTTGAGTGCTTAGATCCAATATTGCCTTCACTAACTGATATTATTAATACATCTCTCTCATCCGGGGAATTCCAATCATTATTCAAAACTGTCATTGTAAAGCCTGTGCTGAAGAAACCAGCACTCGACCATAATGTTTGAAAGAACTACCGCCCATTTTCTAATATCCCGTTCATATAATAAACAAATCTTGGAAAATGATTTTCTAATCCAACTTGTATCTCATCTAAATTCAAACAATCATTTTTAGCAATGTACAGTCTGCATATCACCGTTGCCACAGTACTTAAACTGTTCTTCTGAAAGTAGCTAATGACATTCTCTCTGCTTTGAATTGCAGAAAGATTACAGACCTCACCTTCCTTGATTTGTCCGCAGCATTTGACACAATAGACCATGATATATTACTTCACCGTCTCCAGCATATATTTAGCATTCACAAGACAGCTTTACTGTGGTTCAAGTCCTAGTTAGTCACCGGAACATGCATTATGTCTGCTAATAAATACACTAGAACCCAGTTGATCTATATTGTGGTGTTCCACGAGGGCTGTGCTTGGACTTGTCCTCTTCATTCTATACACTCAGCCGCTCTTAAGTGTCATAGTTCATCATCCAATGTCTCACCAATTGTACGCTGATGACTCCCAAATATACCAATCTAGCCATCAAACAGAAGTTGATGCTACCATTCAAGGAGTAGAGAGTTGCATATCTGATGTGAAATCATGGATGACATGTAACCAGCTGCAGATGAATTATGATGAAACTGAGTCCATACTGATCACAACACTAAGACTTTCTCATTCAATTCCTTTACCTCAAACAATTAATATCACAACACCAACATTAAATTCACATAGGAAACTTAGGTATTACTCTCGACAGTACTCTCATATTGCACCAACATGTCATGAACACGTGCAAAGCTGCATATCTTGAGCTGAGACGCACCAGCTCCATTCGCAAATATCTTTCAGTTAATGCCACGAAAACGCTTGTGTGTTCATTGGTACTTTCAGGACTAGACTATTGGAACTCAGTTATGTCTGGTTCGTCTCAATATCTACTCCAGAAACTTCAAAACGTTCAAAACACAGTTACTCAGATCATCCTTGGAGTACAACGATCAGAGCACACCTCCCCGCTGCTCTGTACCATACACTGGCTATCCATTCGATCCAGAATTAAATACAAGTTCTTTCTCTGTGCCACGTTTCACTGACGGACTCCAGTCCAACATACCTATCTGGCCTCATCCATGTGTACACACCAGCAGATACTTACGCTCCTATTCTGACTCATTCGTCCCACTATGAATACGAAGTCATATGTACAACTTTATTTCGCATACAAGGGCCCAGCAACGTGGAACGAAATGCCCATTGAAATTAGACACAAAGACACAGTGATCCTTTTCAAGAGTGCTCTAAAAACTCACCATTTTGGACTACAAGACAAACATATAAAGGACTAATACTGTTTCCTACCATGACTATTTGCAGCATGTTTTTATTTTTTCGAATTTCATGGTGTTTGTTGTTGTTTTTTGTAGTAATATCATTATATATGTTTTAGAGCGCTTAGAGCCTCTTAAGATCAGGCGCTATACAAAGTCCTCATTATTATTATTATTACTATTATTATTATTATTATTATTATTATTATTATTATTATTATTATTATTATTATTAAACCCAATCATAAACAAGGGAAAAAGAACCAAAATGCATGGCAGTTCAGACGCACTTCGTTGTGCCGTGCGTGTAATACCTTGTAGAATCACCAGATTTTTGCTCCACCACTGTAAATTAAATTTTCGGGAATCTTTCACGTGTATGTTTAGAAGAAACTAACAAACCTACTCTGCACTAACACTTTGTCAATTAAACTATAGTAGCAAATGCAATCCAATCGTGTTTGATGCAGTTATTCATGTGATCCGATTTCTCCAAGTGACGTTTTACAACCAGATTAACAGCGTTGTAGCAGCACTATTTCCCTACCAAAGGCAACTAACCCAATTACGAGGATTATGAAAGTTAAACTATTGCTGTTTTCTGACATGTTAGTTTTATAAGAAAGTCCTCAAGATTTACTCTTCTTAAGTTCTCATCTTATTAAAGAGGGATAAAGGTTCATCTTGAAAATAGATTACTATCAACATTTTTGTTTTACTGTTGTAAAAGTAACTTTGAAAACAGTAGTGTGTTCCATGGTGCGATTTTTACCTTTCTATGCAATATTCATAAGGGTCTTGTATGGAGGAAGATGTCCACATTATGCATGGCTTCCTTACCAAACCAAAAAGCATATAAGGCAAGCTATATTAGAACGGACTCTGTTTATCCAAACCAAATATTGACCGTGTGTTACAAAATACATTCATCATGCAGAAGTGATAGCGAACAGACCTTTTGCTGAAGCATCATTTCCTCAAAATATTACTTACTATGAAACTGAAAACTATAAACGTCAAACCGAAGCCTTTAACTGAGCGCGAGTTTCATTAATTGATTTAGTTTATTTTGTTCCTTTATATGGAATATGGAAATAATTTAGCCCAGGATTAGACAGTTCTGCCTTGAAGCGAGTAAACTTGAATGCGGAATATTTCATCGTTACGGCAGATATGTAAACCTCAAGTGTTGTGGAACCGATTGGAGAAGAACCGTTGTACAAAGCATCAGCAGTGTTAAATGGTTATAGTCCATCTAACCTCCACGTACTAATGCGCAGTGTTCTAAAGCTTCGCCCACGCACTTTCAATTTCCAGATGGCTACGTCACCGGGTGATTTGCACAAACATAATAAGACAGGCAAAAGCATGAGAATTTCGACGATGTCGATACAGAAACATCACACTGGTTTCCATTATTTAATGTGCGTGCTGATATGTGCCAAGAGCCATTTGTGACACGGTGTGTATTCACGTACATTTTCGCGGCTATCTCTTTGTTTGCCATGGGTCGATAATCCGTCATTGCGATTTTAGCTCCAGTCGTCATGGTGAGATTTCCTGAGAGTGTGCCTCCAGTGGTAGATAGTTTTGTGCCACCAAACGAGTTCAACTGTGATATCGCTTGGGTGTTACCCGTGATCGGTCATGTTGTGGGAAAACAAAGTGTTCGGAACGCCTAATCGATGTAGATATGATGATCAATAGTTGATTATGACCATCATTGTTAACTCAGAAAACTTCAACTGTGTGGACTATGACTAACGTATAATTTCCGGTGACATCCAAAAAGAACGATCCCTGATACCACAGTGATATATCCAAGTCGTTCTCGTGTTCAGCCCGTCTCGTCTAGATTTATGCGATGTTGTTCTAGCTGGAGGTGATGGCATGGAAAGTTCGCTAATCACCTGGCCTGTCAGGATAAATTTCCATCAGAATCGAACCCAATTATTCCAAGCTGTAACCCAGAATCAAGTTATCTCGTGGGATTTGACATCGCCAACAGGGTCGGATGCATCCTGGATGTAAGCGCTGACAACTTTTTAAAAGTCAATAGAACGCACGAAATTGATCTTGAAGTAAATATCACCGACGTGAGAAGCCTTATCATCTACTTACTGCTCGATCGCTCAAGGATCGTTGTCATCGATCGATTAGGCCCCGAACTTGATTTACTCTACAGCGATTAAAGTCTCACCGGGATCGCTAATGCAGATTCATCATAATCCCTTCGTTTTTTTTAATCCCATCCCGAACATGCACGCGATCTCGAAAATCACCCTGTGGCTTCACCGATTAGTCCAGAAAAGCCATCGATAATACCCACGCAAGCATTACCTATTATCTGCATATGAGAAGCGAATCTTCTTGAAACCATGAGCAATGAGCGCCATCTTAAACAGATGACAGAAAATATTCTCGGTAACAATGGGCGATCACGCGTACAACGAGGTAAAGTCATGGGTGGATTTTGTTCTCGCTGTTTACCTCATTGAGAGCAACTCTTCGCAAGAATGCGGAGAAACCAGCTACGAATTGCTCTAAAAGCAGCTGATGGCACTAGCACTTCCTCTGACACTGAAACGGCCGTGGGAAAAACAATATACACCAAGATCATGCTGACAGTAACTGTGCAGGAAACGCATCTGAACGGGCTTTCCATGCAGCCACACAGGCTCTTAAGAAAAATATGGCGGTTTTCAGCGCAAGATGATCAGGAAACAAAATTCAGGATCATGATAGAATGTTCGGTGTGCAAAGTACACTGACAACACCATCTCTTCGCGCCATCATGTCCGGTTATGAATTGAAAATATTATGGGGAAACGCTTTCGTAAGCATTTTCAAGACATTTCTGATATAAAAAGAGAGTGTCTTTTAATAACAGTATTATTTGTAACACTATTGTAACATAGCGACGTCGTGCATTCGACCATAAGCTCATTCTGGAAAGAGATTTCCCTACACAGTACATGTACAGAGCAGACGAAGTGACAGATGGACAACTTACCATGACGTGGCTTTCATTGTGGATGCCAAACATAATACCTTCTACTGTTCATATTTTCTAGATAAAATCCACGTTGGCCAGATTCACCAAATGAGCAGCACCTTATTTACATTCAACAATTTGTTGCTGTTCAATTAACCACATCGTGTAAAGTCTCCAACAATCCAGGCAGCAAGCATCCTAAGCATGTGTTCGGGATGTTTCAGCATTCAGACAGACGTGAAAACCAGATTGGAAGCAAGCACGTGCTTAACAATTTCATTCTCTTGCGTATTCACGTTCTCATCAACTCAAAGCAATATCAAGAGGACATGAGTGTAATTTTGCTGTCAGAACCAAACATTATTCTCGCGCGAGCTGTGTATAACTAATTACAGCTTTGAAACTTCAACACTAGAACGTGCGGATGATACTAGGTCGATTATATCCAACATAGTTACAAAGGAAAAGAACCCTTTGAAGTCATGTTGTAGCTAAAATAATGTACACTATAACTTAATAGAGCCAACATGAACTCGTGGTGCCTTAAGTGCAAAACTAGTACACAGAGTATCGATCCCGTCGAGGTGATCACGAAGAATCATAGCCTCATGATCAAATTGAGGTATGCTGTATGCGGTTCCAAAATATCACACATCGTCACCGGTAAAGCGACGCCAACTGCAACGCTGTTATTAGCGGAGACCACTAAAATAAAGACTCATCGCAACTACGTTGTGCACGACTTAGTGTCATATATCTGTATACAAAATGTAATATTATAGGCTCTGTGACATCGACACGAGCTGCGAAGATCTTCATGTGGAAATAAATCTGTGCGTGACTGACTTTAAATGTCTCGGCGAAAGACAGACTCTGTGGCGCCGAAGACGTATATGCTCTGTTCGAAAAACCTTTCAAGATCCAGTGGCAGATGGAAGTTGCCTGGACATAAATATAGCTGACCGATGAATCTTTTTTAGAGCAACCAGATGAAAACGATCGATCAATCGCTGTTTGGTCAAGAGTCCTACAACGGAGTCAATGAGATCGAGATGCAACACGACATATGTTACAGAAATTGTTCCAACTACAAATCGGGATCCGATCGATTCATTCTGAGGAACTCAAAAAGACTCAAGCCAAAATATTTCACAGAATGTGTAGATAGAGATTTTTTGCGTGGCATCATTGGCACCAAACATAAGCTGGGCATCGTGATTCCAGATAAAATGAAAAAGTCAGCCGTAATAGAAGATCTTTCAACGCTCTCAGAAGAACTTCATCAACAATCACGCAATCATTTTCCACGACGCAGAGTTATCGCGGTCGTGGCACAGGATATATGGTAGGCAGATCTGGTCAAATATCTCATGACGATCATCGATGTTTTCAGCAAATACGAATGGGTAGTTCTTCTAAAAACTCAAACAAGGACGATATATAGTTGAAACGTTGGATATCATTGGCACACGAAAACCCAATAAATTATCAGCAAATCATGGCAGCGAAGTTTATAACAAAACCGTCTCAGAGTGACTTTACAAAATATTAGTATCTTGTACAGCACAAAAGTCAAATCATATTGGCCGTCGTAGAGCTCTAAAAATTCGCATATGGAAGAGATTTACCAGCTATAACACCAACAGAGACTTAGAATGGTTTGCTAGACATCGCCGACAAGTACAATTATACATACCATCGAAGCATCAAAAATAACACATACGAAATCCTCTTCAGCTGAAGAAAACAACAGGTTATAGACGCTCTTTTTGTTTTTAAAATCCAAATTCAAAGCAGGAGTCCACATCAGATTCAGCAGACAAATAACTACCTTCAAAAAGTGATCCACTTTCAACTGAACCGAAGAGGTCTTCGTTATCGACATTCTTTAAAATAACGATTCTGGTCACGATTCCTCAGGAGAGCCCATGCATGGTTCTTTCTACGAGCAGGAATTACAACAACAAAAATCCTCTTCGGAATCGAAAAAGTGATCTCCACCTAAGGAACAAAGCGCTCGTCAAATGGTTTGGTTTTCCTGAACAATTCAACTCGTGGATTCCTATAGCATCTCTGATGACTCGAGAGTACATGACAACGACAACAACGCCTCAGAAAAAAATCTTGTCATATTCGTCACCCACACCCACACTATTCCATTCTCGTGAAGACCCATCTTCTCAAATAAAAGCTTGAACACATACTCTAATTGTATAAACTTCACACGACCTACTAACAGAACTCGAGTCACCTTATTCAGCCAATAATTAATAAAACTAATATCCCTGTGGCCTTGACAAATGTAAACGCTTCAGCTATTTTTATGTAAAAATGTTGATGACTATGCGTCTTACCCACTCATCATTCTCACACTCGTCTTCGCTTTCCTTACAATAAATCACCTCTGGCACTAAAGTCGGGTCCTTATTAACATATGATATTAACTCCATGGACGCTTCAACGACTGTCTAGACTATTCCTCACTTAATTCCAGTACTGGATGTATGCTAACCTCACTCAGCCCCAAACGATCTGCACTATATGGATAACACGGAAGCGACATCGCTATATTACAAGCACACCTCTAACACAACATGAACAGCGATGTAGAAACCCCTAGTATGTGGACAGGTAACATTCTTTATCACGCAGTGAGTTAGCATACAGGTCCAAAACAAACCAGTGGGGTATCTCTTGACCATTCTGTTTGCGGCAGTGAAACAAGTTACCACGAACCCCTCTATATATACTACTTTTTTATATTTTCATCAAGAACATTCTAAACAATACTGTTCTGTTTTCTTTTCTATATTTCCTACTTGAACAGTGGCAAGCATTAAAAATGGAAGCAAACATACAGTTTTCTTCATGTGCCCCAGTAATGAAAAAGCCTCAACAATATTGTAACAAGATGTAGTCTTTCTAAATTTAAGTGACAGTCAAAATAGCTGCTGATCTTTTTGATACATCTGCCTTAAGGATGCAAGTGTCACTTAGTCCTCAGATTTACAAAACAAATTTGATTTCTCAGTAATATTAATAGACAAATTGAAAGTTCCAACAATTAGACATGCTCGGCTCCTTAAACAACAGTTCAAAAGTTAAACTTTGTTGACTATGTGTGTAATGCTCTGAAGCTGAAATGGTTGTCGCTTGACTTGTTTTTTTTTTTTTTTATTATCTACATTATGGAATTCTCTTCTCTGTGTCATCTTTGCTGCAGCTTGGAACGAGATCAACGGGGTGTCCTGTTCAATTATGTTTATTACCCGATTTGCTGCATGTTTTTGTTTAAGCTTGTTGTACCCAAAGTTAGTTACAAACTCGTTTGACGATCAAATGCTTTAGCCGTATTTACTTAATAATATAGCTACGGTGTAAGTAATAAGAAAATTATGTTCATTGCATAAACTATCCGGCTTTATTAAAGTAACCAGGTATACACCAAAATAAGTGTCGTATTAATCATCCTGGTAAAGTTTTCTCTGAACGGGAAGGAAGTTCTAACCTGGCCTTAATTTTTACTCTCTGAGTCTTCCTAACTTTATCTGGATTTATTAAACTTTCGGTACAAGATTTCAACAGCAAAAGCGTTTCTTTTCTCCCTCTGTCATATTTGGTGTTACTTAGCACGCCAATTTCATCTCAGAACTCACTGTCAAACATTCTGTCCAAACTATTTTTTTGTCAGCGGAACTCTATTTATCGGCGGAAGATAACCGTATATTTCACTGCTTACGGTTCTTATCCCTTATTCCATGTAGCACAAAGCGGCCATTATTACACAGCATAACTGAATTTCTTAAAATTACAAACGTGTGTTGACATTTCTGAATGGTTTAAAATGCATAGCAATAAATTACACCCTATATTCTATAAGTAGACTATTTTTGAATTATTCAGTTTGTAAAAGTTGTTCCATGCTAGATGTACGATACGGCATTTTTAGGTGTGCATTACAGAATCACAGACTGAAGATCAGCCATGTAAAATTAAATAAGTATGGAATACACCTCGTAAAACGAAAAGTCATATTGATGATTTGATGTAGTCGCCGCGTCATTTCAAGTATAGCAGAAGCATTTGTTTCACAAAAGCAGACTACATAACAAGCCTTTCATTTCGCTCTTGTTTCCTATTTTGCACATTTTATGCACTCAATGCTGCCAAGTTCAAAAAGAAGATCTTTAAAACTGCAATTAATTTTATGAAATGTACAATTAGTTACATCACCTTTTACATAGATTTAAATATTTCCATCAATAGAGCATCTATATAAATAAATAAAAAAAATGAAATTGCAATAATTGGCAACTGCTGTGAGGATTTCCACTGGTCAGACTTTGAACAAGTTGAACTCCGGGATTTGTTTTCTTCTCGAGAATATCAGTTCAAAGTAATACTTTTTCCAAAACTAATATTCGTACAAATAATTAAAACTCTTCAAATAATATTAGACATTAAAACACGGTAAAAACTGAAAAACACGAGAATGCGGCGTATTGATTTGTGCCTATTTGCTAGCTATGCATGGGTCATGTATGTGCATTCTTTATACAAGCTCTGTAAGACCATTGCTCCAACAAAGGCCTTAAAAGAGTATATTTTTCTCCGCAAATGAATTAATGATTTTGAACTCATTCGATGACTCTCTCGTTCTAATTAAACAATCATGATGAATGTGCATATAACAATTTTTTTGTTCAAGTGATTTTTCTATTTTGATATAGTCATTTTAACTATATATATATATATATATATATATATATATATATATATATATAAACATTTATATCTTTGGATTTGCTGAGAACGATGTGTATAACTACAATGACCAATTAAATCTTCAATGAACCTTTACAGAAATGAAGACTAAATGCAAACAAAAATAGGAAGCAACTTGGGCACTTTTCCATCGTAAAAACATTTTAAATGCAATGCAAATAAACCAATGAATATGCTCAAGGAAATGTTCTGTCAACTTGCCAGCCATGCTAATAAACTGAACGAGAGAAATATTACTAGCGTAGAATTTTATGTCCTGCCTTTGCTCAGTGTAGCTGATTTAACGTAAAACACCGGAAGCAAAGTTTTAAATGCTTACCGGTACTTTGTATCACTGATTTCATGTGATTGTGAAGTTCAGAAGTCTTTAGAGCCATCAGGTATCCTTTGTTCTGCTCACATGCCTTCTTGGCATCCGTCCAATTTCTGGTACTAGTCTTTTCCAAGAAATAGCATGTGTTAATAGGAGATAGGATCCGTGTATAGCCAACGGGACAAATAACGGACGCATCTGTTGTGGATGTAGTGGTTGTCGTACTAACGATGTTACTATACGTGTCAGAATCTTTCTCTAATGACAAACAAATTAAGTAGTAAGAAAGCGGCAATGATAATCACAACACAGTACTTGTGAAAATCCTTCTTTAATTAGTTAATGACACCTGGAAGTACCTACACTACTACTTTTAATGTCAGTGTGAGTAGAGTGATATTATTTTATATTTGGTTTTTCATAAACAAAGAATTTACTATAAATGTCACTGTGATATCGATACAATGAATTTACTCTGAATGCCGTGATATTAGTACAGTCAATTTACTAAGAATTCCGTGATATTAGTAGTCAATTTACTCTGAATTCCGTGAGATTAGTACAGTAAATTTACTAAGAATGCCGTGATATTAGTACAGTCAATTTACTAAGAGTTCCGTGATATTAGTAGTCAATTTACTCTGAATGCCGTGAGATTAGTACAGTAAATTTACTAAGAATGCCGTGATATTAGTACAGTAAATTTACTAAGAATGCCGTGATATTAGTACAGTCAATTTACTAAGAATGCCGTGATATTAGTACAGTCAATTTACTAAGAATGCCGTGATATTAGTACAGTCAATTTACTAAGAATTCCGTGATATTAGTAGTCAATTTACTCTGAATGCCGTGAGATCAGTACAGTCAATTTACTAAGAATGCCGTGATATTAGTACAGTCAATTTACTAAGAATGCCGTGATATTAGTACAGTCAATTTACTAAGAATTCCGTGATATTAGTACAGCCAATTTACTCTGAATGCCGTGATATTAGTACAGTCAATTTACTAAGAATGCTGTGATATTAGTACAGTCAATTTACTAGCAATGCCGTGATATTAGTACAGTCAATTTACTCTGAATGCCGTGATATTAGTACAGTCAATTTACTAAGAATACCGTGATATTAGTACAGTCAATTTACTCTGAATGCCGTGATATTAGTACAGTCAGTTTACTCTGAATGCCTTGAGATTAGTACAGTAAATTTACTAAGAATGCCGTGATATTAGTACAGTCAATTTACTAAGAATGCCGTGATATTAGTACATTCAATTTACTAAGAATGCCGTGATATTAGTACAGTCAATTTACTAAGAATGCCGTGATATTAGTACAGTCAATTTACTAAGAATGCCGCCGTGATCTCAGTAAAATCAATTTATAATGAATGAAGTGATAAGGCTAAAATGAATTTGCTATGAATTGCGTATATTTCGTCAGCGAATTTATCATGAATGTCGTCATATTTCACAAATGGACTCTGTATGACTTCTGTCTTGATAAATATTACTACAATTAAATTATTATGATGAATTTCGCCGTGATATAAAATAGTTTCATTAAAAAGCAAGGTATTCTCTTATCCACGTTTGCTCAATGCTTTATTTGAAAAGATTTGGCTAGAGTCTAATGACATTATCATACCAAGGTGATGCAAGATAATGTCATAAGGATACAAAAGATGACTTTGGTAACCTATCAGACCCTGTTTTAATCGTTGAAAGAACATTTTACAAATTCAAGATTTTAATAACATACATTATTTGAAAATATTAATAATCTCATATTATCTTAATATGTGCCAGGTTTGCAGACAAGAAATCAAACAAAGTCTTAAAATGCCGAAAATCTAGAAATAAGGATTGTTCAGTTCAGATACCCCATAAACTTAAGCAGACCTGCAACAATACATTAGGAACCTAATCGGATAACCATGTTATCGAATTGCATCACATCATAACGAGTGAAGAAATTTTGTATTCAGCTTGAAACTAAGGGTTTATGTTAGATATCAAAATAGACCCTCGCCAATAAATTACAACAATAATATCCACTATCATAAACAAGTGAGGAATGTGAGATATCTGAATAATATTTACGATGAAGAAGTTCAAAATAAACATTGCATTTTACGATAAAGTCATAAATCAATTATTTATAAACGAATTTCATCCAGTTGTAACAATATTACTTTGCACGAGAATTTGCTGTTTACAAACGATAATACATCAATACTAGCGTACAAGTCGAATAAAACTGTGAACACTGTAGTACCACATCTGCCCTTGCATAATACACAAGTTTTCATGGATAAATGCAGTATGTCAACCCTGATTATGTGATGGCAGCTGATGGTCTTTGTTGTTCACAGTTGGATCCGGTTTTTCATTGCGTAAGGACGGTAACATCAAGTACCTTTGTAATAGTTCGACCCTTCTTCGATGACCTCCGTTCCCGATGGTTCCATGTATACATTCGAGATGCCAAAACATTTCTTCCAAATAGTGTTGTAGAAATATGACATGCATATTACGTTCCTTGTGCATTCACGTGCACAATCAATGATACTCTCTTTCCGTACATCCCACAATATATCCTTGGTACCCAAGAGACCATTGAAGCTGGGAACCAAAATCCAGGTTGTGTTCTGAATGTCAACCAATCCTTAAAAGATGAAGACGAAAGTAAAATATTATACGTCAGGCTGACTTTCGATCATCTGCAGCTGTCACGTTGTAAGGATTAACCATATTTTAACATGGTAAGATGGCACTGATCCGTAACGGAGCGCACTTTAAACCACTCGACCACTCGGGGCCCCTATTTCGCACCGTAAATATTTTTGAAAGTCAACTCGACGAACAATAGAGTGTCTTGCCAGTTAATTGACATGATCATAAAATTCGTAACTTGCTGTATTTTGGACAGCCTTAGTTATATACTAATTTCGATCGCATATTTCACATGTAAGTGGTGGAATTCTTAGTTCAGATCAAAGGAACATCAAGTGGGGATCGTAAATCCACCCTTGACAGACTGTCGGGAGGGGGCAGTGTCTGATAATTATATGAATCATCAATCAACTCGGAATTGGGAATGGCGTGGCCAGCATTAGAATTTCAAGTTTAAATATATTGTAATAAATTTGGAGTATGTGTTAGTGAATTTGAACCATACTGGGTTCGTTAGTAGTGATTTTAGGCACAAGCCGAATTACTGTCCCTGGTGTAACATAGTCCATATTAAAATTCCGTGGTGTATACAATTATTGTGATTGAAAAGGCAGCATATATGGTTGGAAATCAGTAAATTATAGAATGGAATCAGCAAGTTGGAACTTGGTAGGTACCGTTTATGTGGCCATAGTGGAAAATGGGCGTATGTATATGAGCGTGATACGCCGGAATTTCTGTGGATTGACTGGCCTAGGGTCGCGCAGTTAAATATTTCCCATTTAGTAAGGGAATACTAGTGGAATTTCTATGGCATGACGGGCTTGCAGTACGGAATTCGGATGATAATGAATAAAAACCATGCAAAGGTGCAGTTAATGGACGTTTGGGCAAGTTGTCTCCACTGGGTCGCCCATTGATTACAGCAAAGATTAATAATTATAGCAGACACGGCTTTCTTTCCATTTTACAACTCAAGTTGTATGGAAGTCTTTGGAAATTTGGGGAAAACTTATGACTTCCAGCGTGACTCGCGCCAGGGTTTTGACACCGCTCGGTCAAGTGAATACCCCTGTGCGTATTACAATATTATCTTAAGAACTAAACGCCTGTAGTCGCTAAAACCCGAGTGTGGGAATTATACTCCGAAGTCATTCTAAATTGGAGGGAAACTTGTATTCTGGGAATTACAAGGAGCTTTAGTACAGGTCAGTGACTATTTGTTCGATTGTTGTAACATATTACTGCAAAGTAAGTGTACTGTAATTATTGCAGCATGTATACTGTATTACGTCAAATTACCAGTTGTAGGGTTTGATTCTATCTTAGTGTTTGATATACAGTCATATTTTGAGATATCAGCAAATAATTAATATTGTAATTCTCTATTTGATTCATTGATAGAAACCTCGTGCATTTATTCATTTCATATTCTAGATGTGCAAATGTTGAATTGAATTATAAACTTTGTATAATGGTTGCAGTGTGCAACATCAGTTAATAGGGATTTGACTATTTGTGTATACTTTGTAGGAGTATCATGCGTAAGGATATATCAGCGCATGGATATGTGCATATCTGTGTACACTTTGTAGAAGTGCAATGTAAAGAAATGCGTCTGATTATATGATATTGGTCTGCATAATAAGATTGAGAATATATATATATATATATATATATATATATATATATATATATATATATATATATATATATATATATATATATATATATATATATATATATATATATATATATATATCAGGGAGAATGTGTATTTCGATGGGCACGAAAACGTGACGAAAACCTTTAATGGCTTATCTGATGATATGAATGTCTAGTGTGCGTTTACCTAGCTAAGGGAATATGCTATGCTAATGTCCTTGTCTTGTGTGTTAACACAGGAAACGTTTAGGGACAAGAGGGAATTACCCCAGTGCAGTTGGTCTGAGTCTCTCTCTCTCTCTCTCTCTCTCTCTCTCTCTCTCTCTCTCTCTCTCTCTCTCTCTCTCTCTCTCTCTCTCTCTGTGAGACAAAGAAGAAGGAAGAACGGAGGCAGAAGTTAGAAAGTCTGGAGGAAATTTGGATTTCCAGTCCAGATAAAGATCATGCAGACGAATAGGATTACAAGACAGGAGGAAAATCTAGCACACTAAGTCAGATGATGAAATATATCGTCACTTTGTCAAGTGAAAGACGAGTGATAATTTGAATTTTATTTGAGCGATGACTGTTATTGAATTATATTAAATGTTTGTTATTTGAATTTCGCATTTTGTGTATTCATTAATTTAACTGTCGGCACGGCTGACTAGGGGCTTGGAACCGTGCATCTCTCTATCACTATTTCAATTTCTGACAAAAACGAGCCAGGGTGGATCTTCTGTATTATTTTAAATAATATTGGGAGTACCCCACCCCAACCTAAATAATGAAAACCTTTACAGCAGCATTATTAATCGATGTCACTAATGCTATTTCTTTAAATTAAATCCTGACTACTATATTCTAAAGACAATAACTTTACTAAGCAATATTGAATACCATACACGAATTTCGACATGAAGTAATTAATTTTCAGAACAATTAATGATATTTTGTTTTATTTTTTCTTCAATCATTCGATAAGAAATATAACACGATACAAATTTTCATTTATGTTTCTTCTCATTGATGAGTAAAAGAGAGAACGATAAACTTTCTATTAGGATTAAAAAGCGTGGTAAGAAAATAAATTAATTAACGTATCTTTGTATTATTATGGGAAAGAAATAGACAAAAAACACACATATATATGCACATACATACCAATATACATGTCACCCATACAAAGGACAAAAGCATTGACATAATTGACAATTTTGAATATTATCCCCAAACATTTAAAGGATGTAAAAGGACCAATTAATAGCTGTTTCTACTTTGCAGATTTGTCTAGACCTGTAAGACTACGCTGAATGAAAACACACACACACACACACACACACACACACACACACACACATACATACATATATATATATATATATATATATATATATATATATATATATATATATATATATATATATATATATATATATATATATATAATGTGTTATGGGTGAAGAACATTATGTATGCCGAGAAATTGGACTCAGTCGACTCGTCAAAGGTAAATTTAAATTTTAATTTATATCTATTGTACGATAAATACAGAAGAATAAATAATCTCATTTAGTTCAAGTAAAAAATTAATATATGCATTTAAAATCTTACCTGCAGCCTCTACCGCATAAAACGAGCATATGAAGACCAAAATGAAATATATACCATGCTCCGTAACGACAGAAACCCGACCAGCGCTGATCATATGTCGTCTCATTTCGGGTCTTGCTGCTATCAATACCGAATCTGCGTCATGCGTCTGCAACTGATCCAGACAGAATTCGTTGTCATTCGACACATGGCTGATCAAGCGTCAAAAAGCGACAACGACATTTTTGATTAACTCATAATTACAGCTAGACTATTTCTTACGTCTCATTCGAAAATGTGAAAAGATTACACTAAACATTTTTCATGAAGCTAATACAAATCAAAATTATAAGCGTTTTTACCGAAGACTGATAAAAATGTTACTAACAGCTGCCTCACTTGGCGCTATTGTGGGGACTGGTCGGCCTGGTGACAGGATAATGTGACTGGGTGGGACATCATGCTATATGTCTCTGACATGATGTCTTAGTGCTAGACAGCACTATAAACTGCCACACTGCATACATCGTAGCGATATGCCTGAACAATTGTTAAAGTTACGTTAAAAATCTAATCAAACACACACACGCATGAGCGTTGTCCACGCGCAGGAAATAGAATTGAAGTGAATTGACTTTAAAAGAAAATAACGATGACGTCAACATACTGAGTTACTACGTGTTTCCAGTTATAAAAACTATCATTTTAATGTAAATTTAAGAGTAAAAAATACCCTAGAAAATGAGAAATGCAAAATGGTGAGTGTAAACTGCTGCCATCTATTTTCTGATTGGTCAAAACGTTACATAATGGGTTCAAACAATCAAAATATTTGCAACAAATTGTTCAAATCGACAATTTATCACGTGATTTAGTTTTCCTTACTCATTCATTTATTCTCTTAGTTAACAGTATATAAGTGTATATAAGCTTTTCTGAGGTGATATCATATTGCAAATAGACATATTTCGAATATCATACCAAACAATAAAAATGACAATAAAGCAAATACTGTAAAAACAAAACAAGGATTTAATCAACAGTGTATAGTTTGTTTAATTCTCTCAGACCTGACACCAACTTGGAATAGATTAAAGTCGAAAAACAAATCGAAAAACATTCATGATTGTATGAAATTATATAGACGTATGAACTCAGTCATATGAATTTTGCAGTTTTTCAATTAGTGACCTTAATTGTTCCTTTGTTATGAATATGACTGGTGTCATCTTTCACAATTGTTTTCAGTGCAATTTTGTTTTCCGGCCAGTATTAGGGCTTATTTACCTCTACTAATACTATCATGGTATGCCACACTGCAGGAGAATTTGTACAACGGTATGGAGCCATGTACATCATAACAGGTTAAAAGCGGGTAAAATGGCTATCACATCAGGAACTTATACATTGAGAACATAGTTATGAATTTACCACAATTTCTTAAAGAAAATCCTGGCACAATTATTTACTGATGCACCAAACTACTTGTGGATATATAATTTTAAACAAGCTGCAAGGGATCTATGAAGGCAGAGGTTGAATGAAACTATACCGTCAAGAATTTATCTTATATATTATATATTATTTGCATTTGAATTTCAAGGTGTGCTTCAATTACAGATCGGACATATTATGGGACAAAGTGGAAGCAATGTGTATTCCGATTGATGAATCTCCATTTTCTATCTTCTTGTATAAGACATAAAACGAAAACTGGTTTAAAATATATATATTTGAAGGTACACTCTTGTTTGTGGATATTATAATAAATGTGTATGTTTCCAGCTTAGTTTTTCAATCTTACATGGTAAAGTCAGTTTCGCTGATTTGACAAAATCTTCTCAATGCGGTCAGCGCACTCTAAGCGCACTCTAAGAACAAGATTGAATGTGCAGCTTGTAAACAAAAGTGGGTCTTGTGTTTAAATTTAAATTAATTAGTATTTAGTCATTGATAATCTAAACAAGAATGACAGTTATTGGTTTTGTGTTTAAATTTAAATTAATTAGTATTTAGTCATTGATAATCTAAACAAGAATGACAGTTATTGGTTTTGTGAGTATTTGTTTTTTGGGGAGAAAAATTCTTAACTCCCAGGCTTCATCTTCAGGATCTGGCACAAGGATCTAATGCAGAAGGTAATAAATATTGGAATTATGATCGACTTTTGGAATGGTTTGAAAGTTATATCCCAGACTCAAAAAGTCGTAAAACAAGGTTGGACTTTAGACCAACAACATGATGTTCCACATGTTCTATACTTAGACCATTGTTATTTTTAATATACATTAATAATACGGCGATTGATAATTGGTCCAGTTAAAGACTGTTTGCTGATGATACATCGTTGTTAATTATCGTCGATGACCCAATACTGGATGCCCGTTCATCGAACGAAGACCTACTTATTTTTTTTGGTTAAACAGTGGATAGTTGACTTTAATCCAAACAAAGCCGAATCAATGACCATTTCGATGAAATCTCAAAGGAAGCAACGCCACAACTTTTAACGCATGACGAAGTTATTAATAATATCACTTCTTATAAACACTTGGACCCCATTTTAAATGAATCCTTCTTAACTCCCAGGCTTCATCTTCAGGATCTGGCACAAGGATCTAATGCATAAGGTAATAAATATTGGAATTAGGATCGACTTTTGGAATGGTTTGAAAGTTATCTCCCAGACTCAAAAAGTCGTAAAACAAGGTTGGACTTTAGACCAACAACATGATGTTCCACATGTTCTATACTTAGACCATTGTTATTTTTAATATACATTAATAATACGGCGATTGATAATTGGTCCAGTAAAAGACTGTTTGCTGATGATACATCGTTGTTAATTATCGTCGATGACCCAATACTGGATGCCCGTGCATCGAACGAAGACCTACTTATTTTTTTTTTTGGTTAAACAGTGGATAGTTGACTTTAATCCAAACAAAGCATAATCAATGACCATTTCGATGAAATCTCAAAGGAAGCAACGCCACAACGTTTAACGCATGACGAAGTTATTAATAATATCACTTCTTATAAACACTTGGACCCCATTTTAAATGAATCCTTATACTGGCATAGAGGAACACACTGCAAAAGCATGAAAAAAGTTAAACATTACGAAGTTTAAACTTGATAGAAAATAATTATTTCACCATTATAAGACCTATTTTGGTGTATTGGGATACTATCTGGGATATCAGCATCCAGAATGAAAAATATGAAGTAGAAAAATAAAAATGTAAGTTTGTTAAATCAATTGTGGGGCAACACAGTCTGTGTCAAATGTTATAATTTTAGAGTAGATGAAATGGGAAGACTTTCATCAAGGCCCAACAAAAACAGAATGCTGGTTCTAGGTGCTTTGACCACAGGTGCTTTGACCATAGGTGGTTTGACTGATTGATTGATTGATTGATTGATTGATTGATTGATTGATTGATTGATTGATTATTGTTTGATTGATTGATTGATTGAGTGAGTGAGTGAGTGAGTGAGTGAGTGAGTGAGTGAGTGATTAATCGATCGATCGATCGTTTGATTGATTGATTGATCGATCGATCGTTTGATTGATTGATTGATTATTGTTTGATTGATTGAGTGAGTGAGTGAGTGAGTGAGTGAGTGATTGATTGATTGATTGATTGATTTTGACCTTACACCAACATATTTGTTACGTCTCAATGGTCTTAAAAAAAGTTTTAAAGAGAAGCAAAATCAACGTTTTGTATAATTGAAACAAATGTATTTCCTTAAATATAACGCGAAAAAATTAAAAATAACTTATAGTATGCTGAATGAATTCCTAAATTCCTAAGTGTTCTATTTATTCCAACAAGTATCGAATAATCCGAATGAGTTCCAGCCATATTCCCATTAATTACCAAATGAATGTTTGAGCACCATGATTCCAATGAATGATTCAATTAAATAAATGAATCTCACTGTACCTATTGACTACAATGTCTAACTCTAAGAAATAATTATATTATATAGAATATTAACAAGCATTAGAGAGTATGCAAGACGAGGCTTAAATGTATCATCTTGGTACTTTGAAATCACTTTATCAGTAAACAGATCAGCTTTTCTAACAACGAATGGTAATAAATTAGGTCACCTTCGCCTATCAGAACTCACGTCCTTGAGTTAAGTCAAGTGATGTTTACTTTAATAATTTTAGAAATCTTAACTTTGGAACTTTATTAATGAATCGATGCACTGATAGATGACTCATCTTACAGTGAAAACTTACTAGCGATCAGAAATTTAGTATTTAAAATATTATGTTAAACAACCATTACCAACTATAATTATGAATGATGTAATACATAGTATACATAGCGATATGAAAGACTATTTTATGAAAAGGAAAATGATTAAAGCCTTGCCCAGATACACACAATTACATCCTATATGTAGTCTTGGTAGGATTCGAACTCGCAATCTACTGGTCAAGCATGCTAACCATTCATCTTTCGCCTAGGAGAAACAGAAATACGAGCAAAAGGAGTGGCGTGATATTCTCTTAAAAGAATGTAAATG
Organism: Unio delphinus; assembly: GCA_029339505.1. NCBI lineage: Eukaryota > Metazoa > Mollusca > Bivalvia > Unionida > Unionidae > Unio > Unio delphinus. The sequence continues at coordinate 9,476,425 of JAQISU010000174.1, forward strand.
ACAACGATTCAGATACGATTATTTTTTGCTGTTAAATGCAACTTGAGAAACAAGGGGTTCTATTATATCCAAACATAAGAATGTTATATACATCTATCTATATGCCTTTTATGTGCATCATTCAATGTATATTTTATCTATGTCTATCAATTGCTGTCTTATGTACGTTTATCAATATGTCTTTTACGTGTGAAGCTTTCCTGTGCGTCTATCAATGTCATATGTGCGTCTATCATTGCTCTTATATATGTCTATCAATGTGTCTATCAGTGTGTATTTAATGTGACGGTCAATATCTTTTTATGTACATATATCAGTGTTTTATGAACGTCTATCACTGTCTTTTATGAATGTCTATCAATGTGTATTTTATGTAAGTCTGTCAGAGTGTGTTGTAAGTAACTTTATCAATGTGTACCTTTTTAAACATCTACCAGTGTCTTTTCTGTTTATCTTAGTGTTTTCTGTGTACTTCTGTGAGAGTGTTGCCTTTGGATATAATTTTGAATGACAACAAATTGAATTCCTTCGCATCACCGAGTTTGTAGCATTATGAAAACATATTCCTGCAAAAGTGAGATACTGCAAATTATTTAACTGCATTCTCGTTTCATTTTCCCCTACAAATCTATATCATGTTAATTTACCTCCTCAATTCGATGTCTTGTTTAATTTACCCCCCAAGTCGATATCTCTTTAATTTACACAACAATCGATAGCGCAACTATCTTAGATAACACGTTGATGCATTACTGATGATGTTTCTTCAGTGTCAACAGTCCCGGATTACCCAGTAGGCAGAGTAGGCAACTGCCTATGGGCCCCGCGACTTTTATGGGCCCCATCAGGGGCCCCCATGAGACCCTTGACCGTGGGTCTGGGGCCCCAAAAATTTGACTGCCTATGGGCCTCCACGGTGCTTAATCCGGCGCTGAGTGTCAAAGACAAAATATCAATCAAAATCTGAGATAAATGTTAAAATTATTATACTGAAGCGTTTTGACAGAATGAATCTGACGAGTTTTTCAAACCAACTGAACTTTTTAAACTACGAAATGCACCAAGAGACGCTGCCACATCAAAATTGTTCGAATGACAACCTCTTTGTTTTGATATGCTTTGCAGTGTTTCATAATGCGTCTATTTGAAATATCTTCGATGGCACTCCTTGGAAGGAAAGTGCATATCAATAATCTAATTAAAATCTCTTTACGGTGAAACACAGAGCGTCTATTCAATACATTGATCAATCGCTCTCTTTATTTATATAGACGTTGAGTGAGCCTTGCCCCGGTATTTGTAAGACAAATTCGATTTTGATGAGTATGTCCCTCCTGCAAACAATGATATGATAAATCAAAATGTGGATAGCTCATCGATACTGTTAAAAAAAAAGATTCCCATGATTATGAAACCTTGATAAAATATAGTCACCTTGGTAATATCAGGTTAGAGGAATCCCACTGACGAGTATGAATTATGAAAACTAATATGCACAGTTCGAATCTCATGAGAAATGCCTATAACATGATTCCCACTGTACACGGCACAATTAACTGTATGCACAGTTCGGATCTCATGAGAAATGCCTATAACATGATTCCCACTGTACACGGCACAATTAACAGTATGCACAGTATAAGTTAGAATATGAGCTGCAGGAAATGAGAAAAGTAGAAGAAGAAAAAAAAAAAACACCGACATTGGATGTGTGCACCTGCACTGCGACTTTGTAAGTTATATTATGATTTTGCAGCCTTTGCAGATTTCAGCGATACGAGGCAATACAACAAATTCATCATGGGATAATGCGGACTAAGCAATGCGAAAATAAAGTGAAAATAATCTTTTTATGATACAATTTGTAGTTTTTGTTTAATTTCTCTGCAATTCCCTACGGACTAGGGTTGATTATAAAATAAAGTATGTTCATAGTAATAAAATCATCGATGATGAGAACAAAATGACTTTGAGAATCGCATGCTATCTTGCAGTATCGTGTTGGTAAAATGCATAGATCATCTCTTTATTCCAGGACGTTTTATTCTGCATTTCCTTACAAAAGCCTTGTTTGTTTGTTTGATTAGGATTTTTAACGTAGCTTTAACAATTTTTCAGTCATATCGCTACGATGTCTGCATTGAGGCAGTTTATAGTGATGTCTAGCACTGAGACATCATGCCGCAGACATGTAGCATGATGTCTCAACCAGTCACATTATCCTGACACCAGGCCGACCAGTCCTAACACTAACCTCTTAATGCTGAGCGTCAAGCGAGGCAGCTGTTAGTACCATTTTTGTAAGTCTTTTGTATGACTCGGCCGGGGATCGAACCGACGACCTCCCGCTTCCGGGGCGGACGCTCTAACCACTAGGGCACCGGAGCGGTCCAAAAGCCGGTAAACCGAGATAATGGCATAAACTGATGTTGTGGATCTCCAAATGAATACTGTTACGTTTTCATCAAGAATGTACATTCTAATACAGTCAATGTACACCCTAAAATATAGAAATGTACACCCTAATATAGCCAATGTACACCCTAAAATATAGAAATGTACACCCTAACATATAGCAAATGTACACCCTAATATAGCCAATGTACACCTTAATATGGCAGAGAAAATGGAAAATTTGGAAATTTGGTACCTAACTGTCTGATGAATTAATTAACCACAAAGATTTCCTGTATCTAATTATTCTTGCACAGCTATCTGATTATTAAAATGATAATATAATCGATCACATATCGCAGCGCCAGTAACTATGCTGTTATGAGCGATTTCATGACGATATCATATAATATATGTACGCTGTGGTCCAGTGTGCATGCGGTTTCCTGGCCTTGTGTGAAAAGTGTGTTCCTTCTTCTTCAACATGCATATAGGTAACCAAGTATGACTTTGTACAGAGTTTCTAACTGCAAATATATTGGTATCTGAATCTAACAACTGAACAGCAAACGGTACATAATATAATCACCAGGTGTTTAATTGTTTATATGTAGATGACGTAACTTCCTGTACATAAACCATTTTTCTTCTTCAGCCATCTCATCTGTCTGTGTGGGTTAGAGTCTCCGATTCGGTCAATGTGGGTATGTGAGAACGCTTGCCAGTAGCTTCTCGTCGGTCGGTGGTTCTTTCTGGGGGTTTTCCTGAGTTCTTCCTCCACCATTAATACTGGCCGCCATGTATAGCCTATCGTGTGCTGAAAATGGAGTTAAACCTTACAACAACATCTTCCATACCCAAGGTGCAAGCTATCTACAGTTTTAATAGTTGTGATATGGTTCGGAAATCATTTGTAATCCTTCCGTCTTCCTGAAGCTGGCCTCATTCCCCAACAACACCACATCAGTGAGACTAATTAATAATATCTTAAAGTCCACAACAACAACAACAACAAAATGTATTATTATTATTATTATTATTATTATTATTATTATTATTATTATTATTAACAATAATGACAGGAACAATGCTAAAAACATGAGGCGATGAGCCCAAGTGCACAGTTCTAACACCCACCGGTTACTCCATCAAGTAGTTCCCTCACCACTCTCGCGGAGGTTGAATTGCTGTCATCACAAAGAATTCCATGATAAAATGTCTTAAACACAACACAGCCTTCAATTTCTGCCACACATCGTTTGAACTAGTCCAAACAACACACACAATGGAAAAAGTCAGTCTATTTTTCTGCCTCTACCACCCTCCTCTTAGTAGAAAAAACAAGCTGACTGAATCTTTCTTTTCTGAGCAGTTTCCGAATCTCCTGGCGTATGTTAATTCGATAGGTGGCAACAGGGAGATTTCAACTTTCACTTTGATTGTCCTGCAAACCCATACACGTCAAAACTCCTGGATTCCATTCATCTTTTCAAGCTTAGACAGTCAGTTAACCAACCCACCCATAAACATGGTCACATTTTAGACTGAATTCTTCATAGACCTGATAATAATATTCTACGGTCCACCCTTGTATCCAGGAACTTATATCAGATCACATCTGCAGTATATGCCATCTCGACATATCAGTTCATAACCCTCCACCTTTATTCGCTACTAAGAGAACCCTCAGTATGATAAATAGAACCAAATTAATGCATGGCATCCAAGAAAACCTAACAACTTACTTACATCCTACAGGAAAACAACTCGATAACTGCCTGCATACATTGCCCCAGCCACCAAATGCAAAGCATCAATATAAAAAAAGTGTTCTCCATGGTATAGCAGTGTTAGGGACCAGCTTCGAACTGCTAAAGGAGACCGTCGTAAAGCGCTTTGGCCTTCCACCAGACTCAATATTCATAAACAAACATATGAAGCTGTTAAGAAGAACGTAACAAACATACTGCATTTAGCCAAATAAGCCAATTACAGTACTAAGATCACGGAGAGTTCCAGCTTCAAAGAGCTCTTCGAGACTGCTAACAAACTAATGTCAAGGAACGAATGTGCCCCACTTCCAACTGCCTTCTCTCCAGTAGACCTTCCGGACCTGTTTGCATATTTCTTTCGTGACAAGGTACAAACTATTAGAGATAAACTTGACAAACACAATTTCAACTGACTCGTCGTCGCAATACAGCTGCGATACAGAATTTTAGCGACAACAGCAGCATTTGAACTTGTATCTATGGATTTAGTACTGATAATCGTGACGAAGAGTGCACCAAAGTCATGTGAACTTGATCCAATTCCAATATCATTGCTGCTTGAGTGCGTAGATCCAATATTGCCTTCTCTAACTGATGTAATTAATGTATATATATATATATATATATATATATATATATATATATATATATATATATATATATATATATAATCGTCAATCGTCGGCATCCGTCCGTCTTCGAGAGACGATGGTGTAGCTTCTGATTTGGGTGTCCTATCTGCACTTTCGCGAGTGGCTGAAGAGTCCGACCCTTGAGTGACAGTCTCTGTTGCACTTGCTGCAGGTGTATGCTGATGCTTGCTGAGGATGTTTTTGGTTCGCCTTCCTCCTGGCTCTCTTTGCAGCGACGTTTGTGTTTCTCATCTCCTCGGCTTTCTGAGTGCCCTGTCTGACAGCAAGACGCCACGCGGAGCGGTCGTCAGCACAGCTCTCCCAATTGTTTATGTTGATGTTGGCTGTCTTCATGTCCTTTTTGCAGACATCTTTGTAGCGCAGACGTGGCCTTCCAGTCGTTCGTGCACCTTCTACTAGCTCGCCGTACAGCAGGTCCTTGGGTATGCGGCCTGGGTCCATTCTCCTAACATGGCCTAGCCAGCGAAGGCGCCTCTCGCTGAGAATGGAGAACATGCTGTTCATGCCGGTGCGTTTCAGAACCTCTGTGTTGGGAACTTTGTCCTGTCACTGGATACGCAGAATGCGACGCAAGCATCTCAGGTGGAAGCTGTTGAGTTTCCTCTCGTGACTCGTGTAGGTGGTCCATACCTCGCTGCTGTAGAGGAGTGTGCTAAGCACGCATGCCTGGTAGACGCGCAGTTTGGTCTTCTCGGTGAGGTTGTGATTCTCCCAGACCCTCTTATTCAGTCTTGCCATAACTGCTGATGCCTTGGCAATCCGGCCATTTACATCAGTATCAACGGAGAGCGAGTTGGAGATGGCGGACCCAAGGTATATGTAGTCCTCTACAACTTCCAGGTTGTACCCATCAATGGCGATGGTGGGAGAGAAGTCTGCGTCCTGCGCCATTACATTCGTCTTCTTCAGACTGATGGTCAGTCTGAACTCCTTGCAGGCGTGGGAGAGGAGGCATACTAGCTGCTGCAGTCCATCTTCCGTGTGTGATGTCAAGGCTGCATCGTCGGCGAAGAGCAATTCACGGATGAGAACCTTTGTAATTTTAGTCTTTGCACGGAGACGGGCGATGTTAAACAGCTTTCCGTCAGTACTGGTGTGTATATACATACCCTCGCTGCAGTCCTTGAAGACGTACTGGAGGAGAATGGAAAAGAAGATGGCAAAGAGAGCTGGCGCAAGGACACAGCCTTGCTTCACTCCGCTGCTGACTGGGAAGGCCTCTGATGTTGCGCCGTTGAAGCACACTGTGCTGTGCATGTTCTCGTGGAACGATGTTATGATAGCGAGCAGTCGTGGGGGCAGCCTATCTTCATAAGGATCCTGAAGAGTCCGCTCCGGCTGACCAGGTCAAATGCCTTGGTCAGGTCTATGAAGGCAATGTGGAGGGGCATCTGCTGCTCACAACACTTCTCCTGCAGCTGTCGTAGTCAGAAGATCATGTCTACAGTTGACCTGCATGCTCGGAAGCCACACTGGGGCTCGGGGTAGACTCGGGACGCTAGGGTCTGCAAGCGCGCCAGGACGACACGGGCGAACACCTTTCCAACAATACTGAGAAGAGAGATGCCCCGGTAGTTGTTTCAGTCACTGCGGTCTCCTTTTTTCTTGTATAGAGTGACAATGTTTGCATCTCGCATGTCCTGGGGGATGTGTCCTTGTCCCCAGCAGAGGCAGAGGAGTTCGTGCAGAGGCTGGATTAGTGCTGGTTTCCCTATCTTTGGGACTTCAGGCGGAATGCCGTCCCTCCCAGGGGCCTTCCCACAAGCGAGGCAGTCGATGGCTATTCTAAGCTTTTCCAGGGTGGGTGGTGTGTATAGTTCCTCCAAGACTGGCAGGTCTGGCATGGCGTCTAGGACGGTGTCCGTGACGACGTTTTGGGTTGCATACAGCTCAAGATAGTGCTCAACCCAGCGCTGCAGCTGTTTGTCCTGGTCTTTGGTGAATTCGCCAGTCTTGGACTTGAGTGGGGCGATCTTGGAGGTGGGTGGGCCTGTTGCCTTCTTGATACCCTCGTACATGCCCCTTGCATCCCCGGTTTCGGCAGCTATCTGTATACTGGTGCAGAGGTTCAGCCAGTAGGTGTTAGCGCAGTGACGGGCGGTCTGCTGGGTATTTTTCCTGGCAGTCCTGAGGGCCTGTAATGTACCAAAGCTAGGTGCAGCCTTGTAAGCCAGGAGGGCTTTCCTATTCGCCTCAGTCACGGGTTCCATCTCCTCCCAGCTGGCCTAGATCTAGCTGGTGCCAGTGGCGGGAACGTGGGTGTCTCCATGATAGTTGGTGGATCTCCTTGCATTTGAAGAAGGTGTTGGTCACACATAAACTATGAGTGCAGCACATCTCCAGCAGTCGCTGGCCATTCTCGTTGATTCTGCCTCTTCCGTGCGGGCCAAGACAGGTGGGCCATGCCTCGTAGTTAGCTCCCACTCGCGCAGTGAAGTCTCCCAGTAGGTAGAGGCCCTTGGTACTGGGGATATTTGATAAAGCTTGATCCAGAGCCTCGTAGAACTGGTCTTTTTCTTCTGGGTTTGAGCAAAGGGTTGGGGCATACACGCTGAAGATGTTGGCTGGGCCTGAGGATGTCGAGAGCCGGAGGGCAAGGATCCTCTCAGAGCCTGATGATGAAGGCTCAATGAAGGCGACGAAGGTGTTCTTTACAGCGAAGCCGACATCATGCTGCCTGGGTTCGTCTGATGGTTTTCCTTGCCAGAAGAAGGTGTAGTTGGCTTCCCTGATGGTGCCGCTGTTGGCCAGTCGGGTCTCTTGAAGACAGGCAATGTCGACATTCAGTCGGGAGAGTTCTCTGTCAATGACGGCAGTCTTCCGTGCGTCGTTGATCTTCTGCAGGTCAGTGGTGAGTCCAGAGCACAAGGTTATGATGTTCCAGCTTGCGAGACGAAGAGCTGGAGACTTCTTGTTTCCTCTTTGTATTTTGCTTGGTGCAGAGTTTTTTTGGCCTGCTTGTCGAGATGGTTCTCTAAGCTCCACGCACCCAGTGAAGCAGGCAGGCCATGGCGGGAAGCACATTATTGACTGGGGGCTATCCAGCTTGAGGCGGGCGGTAGCTTCCAATGAGACATGGCGATCTCTCCCACCGTCGAAAGCAGCCCCTGGCGCCAAGTTCTACGCCAATCGAGCTATGGCTTATAACCGATAGACTGCTGCTGTTGTGCCGACGCCTTAAGACGACGCTGGAGTGTCCTCTCCAGTGGAGCTACAAAGCCTGGGCAGTCTAGAATGGAGAATCAGCTGTTGCCCATGCAGCAGATCCCCCTCTCCACGCAGCTGGTGGACCCAAGGGAACGACAAATGTCGCTACAGCTTGGCACCAACGGCGTCGCAGGAGTTGCCGGAATCACGTTGAAGTCAACGTCAGACCGCCTTAGGGACTCCGTCTCCGGATTTTCTACCGGGGTTTACTCCCTTAGCCTTACCGTGAGTGGGTATAGCCGCAAGGCAGCGGAGATTTGGGATCAGAGTTTTCCTTCTCCTAGATGAGCTACCATCCAAGGTTTACGAGCCCCATCTACCCGAAGCGACTGGTTTTAAGGCGCCAGTGGCCGCCCTCACCCCTTCTCCTGTCAGTGAAAACATAGTCCGCCAGAATTAGAAGCTAAGCCACTTGTGAAGGCCAGGAGCTGAATTTTAGTTGACAGAGGCGATCAGAGTCGCAAGCCCTATGGGGCATTTTTGGAGTAGTGGGGAGCTTGTCTATCACTCCCACCCCGGCAATGTCAACCTTGGACCATATATATATATATATATATATATATATATATATATATATATATATATATATATATATATATATATATATATATATATATATATATATATATCGACCATAATAGTGAAAGGCGCAAGCGCGTGGAAGCTCATTTTTAGCAGCTACTTGAAAGATCTGCCTGCCGCTATGGGAGAATACTGTGTGTGTGTGGGGGTCTTGAGCCAAGACAACAAGGCACGTGTCCCACTAGGTTTACTGGCAGCAAATAAGCAGACGCACCTTCTGTGGCATGTAGAGTATCGTGTGCAACTGCTGCAACATGATAGTGGATAATGCTGAATGCCACATACTGATCCCATCAGTCTATGATGTGTTACGGCTATTGGATTTAATTTTATTTTTTTTTAATTGTTAAATCCAAATTTGTCATTTAGTATTTATTATTCATTAAATGGGAAATTTTTCTAGAAAATTCAGTTGACCTGGACTTTACTGTAAACAAGTTTTGACCTTGGCTTACAGTGGTCTAGTTCCTGACCTTGCTTTAGACATTGTCAACAGGTCTTCAATTTCATTGGTTAATTTCAAGGACAACATTTTATCAGTGGCTGATTTATTCTTCTAGTTCATTCTTTAAGCATGTGACTTGGTGAAGGTAGCTCTTTCCATGACCTTCCAGACTCACATGATTCCTCTTGTTTACTTCAGAAAAACAATATATATAGCTGTGTTTTAGAAGCTAACTTTAGTAGAATATAAATTGGGCTTATTTTAAAGAAGTTGTGTATTTTCTGTTTTGAGTTTAATATTTTGTTCTGGACTGTGTCAATTCGTTGGAAAAGAAGAATTATTCTATTTATCTGGAAAAGGACATATGTTTCATAATTTCATCTGGATGATTTAAAAACAAGAACTTCATCACGTGACATTGTCAGCCATTTTGGATTATTACCTCGTCAAGATTCGAACCTGGAACTATTAGAACATTTATTTATCAGGACTTGCAATTCTATTAGTGGATTATTTTTGTGAATTCTATATTGGATTAATGTTGGATTTGATTCTCTAAAATTGTAAGTTTATTTATTTTATGAAAATAATTGTACTTAATAAATTCATTGTTAAAGTTATACAAGCTTGTTAGTTTTCACTCTTTCTGTGTTGCTGCTTATTCGAGCCTAAGCACGTAACATAGAATTGGTGGCTATCGTCTCGGGATTTAGATTGAGATTGAAATAAATTTGAATTTAAATTTGAATTTCCCCTAGTTTTGGAAAATTTTAAATCATTAGTGAGACTGACACGCTTGTATCAAAATGACATCTAAGGTAGAAATATTTCTTTCTAATCCTACCCAGGAGCAATTAGATCTTTTCAAAAAAGACGAGTTGGTTCAACTTGCCAGAAAATACGATCTTTCTGAAGTGAAGGCTTCTTTAACGAAACAAGATATCAAAAAGATTTTGGTCCAGTATTTGGTAGAACAGGATGTTTTGGAACAAAGTGCTTTGATTCCAGTCAGTAAGTCTGCATCAGACTCTGACATAAAATTAAAGGAATTAGAATTAAAATTCCAAATGGAATTAGAGTTAAAGAAGCTGGAGTTTCAGGAAAGGGAGAAAGAGAAACAAATTGAATTGCAAAAAGAGCAAATGAGGATTGAGAGAGAGGAGAAAGAGAAACAAATTGAATTACAAAAAGAGCAGATGCTGATTGATAGAGAAAAAGAGGAGAGAGAGACAAGAAAGGGAGAAAGAAAGACAATTACAATCTGAATTAGAGTTTAAGAAACTGGAATTACAGGAAAGGTTACAAGAAAAACAAATTAAACGAGAGCGAGAGAAGGAAGAAAGGGAATATCAGTGTAAAATGAAAGAATTAGAGCTGGCAAGTGAGAATCACCATCATACTTCAAATCAGAATTTTGATTTAGCAAGGAATATTAGATTAGTGCCCCCTTTTAAAGAAAAAGAAGTAGACAAATATTTTATTCTTTTTGAAAAGTTGCAGAAAATTTAAAGTGGCCAAGAGAAAATTGGACTCAGTTACTACAATGTGTAATTACTGGTAAGGCTAGTGAGATTTACCCTTCACTGTCTGTTCAGCAAAGTGGTGATTATGACGTAGTTAAAGAATGCATTTTAAGAGGTTACGAGTTAGTTCCTGAAGCTTATAGGCAAAAATTTAGAAATTACAGAAAAGAAGCTGGACAAACTCATGTCGAATTTGCTAGACAAAAAGAGCAGTTGTTTGATAGATGGTGTTTAGCCAAGAAAGTTGAGCAAGATTATCAAAATCTCAGGCAAATTATATTAATTGAAGAGTTCAAAAACTGTGTCCATAGTGATGTTAGGACTTATCTCGATGAGCATAAGATTGAAACCTTGGAAAATGCTGCTCGAGCTGCTGACGAATATTCTTTGACACATAAAGTTCCTTTTGTTAACAAGACTTCTACTCAACAATTTACTGGCAGAAAAAAATTTCCGCCTAATTCAAGCCCTTCTAAAACTCAAACTAACACAACTTTCAAAAATCAGACTTCAGAGAAGTTTGATTCTAGATCCTTGTCTCTTCCGACGTGTAACTTTTGCAAGAAAAAAGGACACGTTATTTCTGATTGCTACAAATTGAAAAATAGGCAACAGAATCAAGACAGGCCTGTTCCAAATGCTCTTATTTACAAGAGGTCAAGGTCACAGTCATGTATTGAAAGCAATACATTTGTTGGGTCTAATAAATCCCAGTCTGATTTTGATATGGAGAATTATGAACCATTCATATCGAAGGGTTCTGTATCACTTTTGGGTGATTCAGCCAATCCCACCCCTATTAAAATTTTAAGGGACACAGAAGCCTCTCAGAGTCTTTTATTATCAGGTACTTTGCCTTTATCTGAGAAGTCTTCTAATGAAAGTGTTCTTATTCAGGGGTTAGAGTGCTGCTTTGTTAATGTTCCTCTCCATTGTGTAAATTTGTCATCAGACTTAGTGTCAGGACCTGTGACAATCGGAACAGTTTCGGTTTTACCCGTTGAGGGAATAGATTTATTGCTAGGCAACGACTTAGCTGGGGACAAGGTTGTGGTTAATCCACTTGTAACTGACAAGCCTAATTTGGATCAGAAAGTTGATTCAATTAAAAAAGAAATCCCTGATATATTTCAAGCTTGTACAGTTACTAGAGTTTTTTTTAAAGAAAGCTCTTGAGAATGAAGTTGAAAAGGGCAGTATTCCCTTCGTTGACATATGCATGGGTCAGGCTTATGTTGTTGAGGGCAGTAATCCCTTTTCTGATACCTGCGTGGGTCAGGCTTATGTTGAAAAAGCCAGTATACCTTCACCTGACGTAAAGGTCAGATTTTAATGAGGTCACTTTTACTCTTGGTTTAGATAAATCAGAAAGTATTGATCATAGTGATCCTCTTTTGACAACTCATTTTCTTTATTTTAATCAGGGTGATGATTTTGAGAGTGATGTTACAGAAGGTAGCATTCCTTCAACTGGCACTTGTATAGGTCAGGTTTTTGATGAGATCACTTTTACTCTTGGTTTAGATCAATCAGAAGGTATTGATCATAGTGATCCTCTTTTAATAACTCATTCTCTTAATCAGGGTGATAAACGACAGTCACTTGTCGTTGAACAGGAAAAAGATCCTGAGATCTCCTGTTTGTTTCAAAGGGTCATAAATGAGACTGAAGTTATTGAAGTTCCTGTCTATTATTTCATTAAAAATGGAATTCTTATGAGAAAATGGAGACCTCCCAAGGTACCTGCTGGTGATAAATGGTCAGTGAACTATCAAATAGTAGTTCCAAAACCTTACAGACAGGAAATACTTAATCTGGCCTATGAAACTCCTTTGGCTGGTCATTTAGGGATTAATAAAATGTATAACAAGATCTTAACTCATTTCTATTGGCCAAAAATCAAAAGTGATGTTGCCAAATACTGTTGGTCTTGTTATACTTGTCAAATGGTAGGAGAACCCAATCAGAAGATACGTAAGGCTCATCTGCAACCTATTCCTACGTTTGATGAAACTTTCAGTGGAATTATGGTAGATTGTGTGGATTCCTTATCTAAGACCAAGTCAAGTAATCAATTAAAGTTAAAAATAAAACTATTGTTTGAAAGAACTGAAAAGGAGAGAACTTTTGAGTCTGATAATGGAGTTGTGTTACTCTTGTTCATTCTTCTTACTTTTCTTCAGATTAGATATTATGGCCCGTACAAAGTTAAGAAGAAAATGAATTAGTTAAATTATAGTATTAGTGCTCCTGGGATCTAAATTAATTATAGGAGTACCAGTATATTGAAAGAAATAGCAATGTTAAATATGTAATTAATTTATTACCTGTCCTACTCGGTGAAGAAATATCGTCGGATTCTACTGACATTGGAGCGACGAATTGTTGGAATTCAGAAATTATAAAAAAAAATCTAGACCAGAAACTTTCACATTTGCAAGTGCAAGAAAGAAATGAACTGAAAGTTATTATTATATGAGCACTTATGTCCAGATATTCTTACAAGGACAAACAAAATTTTCATGACGTTGAAATTGAAAATTCCAAACAGCATCCATGCTGGACGAGTCCACTCAAACAGGAATACTTGAAAAAGGAAATTCAATATTTGCTGGAGAATGATTTTATCAAGCCCAGTAAAAGTGATTGGAGTTCACCATGCATACTTGTTTCAAAACCAGATAAAACTTTCCGTATGTGCACTGATTAAAGGAAGGTGAACAGAGTGACAAAAACAGATTCATTCCCATTAACAAGAAGTGACTATTCTATTGATAAAATTGGGAATGCCAAGTACGTCTCCAAAGTCTGACCTTCTGAAAGGATTTTGGCAGATTTCACTACGGAAAGAGCAAAGGAAAACTCAACATTGCGACTCCAAAAGGACTCTACCAATATAAAAAAAGTCCATTTTAACGTCTCATAAAAATGTTCATCTCTGATCTAGAGATTTGTGACGTCATCATTTACAACGACACCTGGAGAGAACATCTAGCAACAATTCGATAATTCTCTAACAGACTCACTAATGTATGTTTGACAATTAATTTGTCTAAAAGTGAGTTCTGCTGTGCTTGTGTGTTTTTCCTAGGACATTTTGTGGGACATGGACAAGTTAAAAATTTGAGGCTATTTCTTGATAATATAATTGTAGATGCTCTTTCCCGTGTATAATTCATTATATTGTGTAATTTTTAATTTCAGATGTAAATTGGTTTGTGATAAAAAGAAAGTTTTATCAAATAAACCTTTCTTTTTATTTCATGGGGGAAGGTGTTACGGCTATTGGATTTAATTTTATTTATTTTTAATTGTTAAATCCAAATTTGTCATTTAGGATTTATTATTCATTAAATGGGAAATTTTTCTAGAAAATTCAGTTGACCTGGACTTTACTGTAAACAAGTTTTGACCTTGGCTTACAGTGGTCTAGTTCCTGACCTTGCTTTAGACATTGTCAACAGGTCTTCAATTTCATTGGTTAATTTCAAGGACAACATTTTATCAGTGGCTGATTTATTCTTCTAGTTCATTCTTTAAGCATGTGACTTGGTGAAGGTAGCTCTTTCCATGACCTTCCAGACTCACATGATTCCTCTTGTTTACTTCAGAAAAACAATATATATAGCTGTGTTTTAGAAGCTAACTTTAGTAGAATATAAATTGGGCTTATTTTAAAGAAGTTGTGTATTTTCTGTTTTGAGTTTAATATTTTGTTCTGGACTGTGTCAATTCGTTGGAAAAGAAGAATTATTCTATTTATCTGGAAAAGGACATATGTTTCATAATTTCATCTGGATGATTTAAAAACAAGAACTGCATCACGTGACATTGTCAGCCATTTTGGATTATTACCTCGTCAAGATTCGAACCTGGAACTATTAGAACATTTATTTATCAGGACTTGCAATTCTATTAGTGGATTATTTTTGTGAATTCTATATTGGATTAATGTTGGATTTGATTCTCTAAAATTGTAAGTTTATTTATTTTATGAAAATAATTGTACTTAATAAATTCATTGTTAAAGTTATACAAGCTTGTTAGTTTTCACTCTTTCTGTGTTGCTGCTTATTCGAGCCTAAGCACGTAACAGATGCATGTATAATATGACCAGGGGTTGTATCGTATTTAGGGCAAACTGCTATCTTCGTTCGCAGTGGGAAGCATGACAGTAGCACAACAATGGTACACGCTGATGATTTTGAAGAACTCAAACATCTTCCTCCTTCTTTTCAGCCTATTGTGTGTATTAATGGATCAGTAAAGCTGATTGTAGCCATAACAGTAGATGGCCAAAACACTAGCCGCTGTCTATCAAGCACTCCATTACAGCAACCTAAATGCAATTTTCATTACGTACCATGCACTCTTGCATACAAAACCGTCGAACAACACATGGCTCTTGTGTCACGCGACCCATCAGGATTGATACTGCCTCACAGTCATTATGGACCTCATTTGGACAGCAATGGCAAGACGCGTGATGTAGAGTAGGAAAGGGCCAATTTCCAGAGGGCCGGTGAAGTGTTGGCAGAAATTTTTTAAATGGTTATTGATGGATTTGATGTGGTAGCATCTTTTGTATCATGTGATGCAGAAAAACTGGACATCAATCCACCGTTTGATGAGTGGTCAAGTCGTCACATTTAACAGTCCCAGTATTGTTTGCACATTGTGAAGTACAACAGTGAATCATGATGTGGTCAGCGTTGCACTAACTTAACTACAATGATATATTTTGACGATTTTTACCTCCACCTGTTCCACACTACAGCACAGATAAAGGAATTACCGATGCACCAGTTACTAGCAACAGTGGAACGTTTTATCAATGACTGGCTCTTTTACATCTGCAGCCTTCTCACGACTTCCATTTTGATTTCTACTGTCCATCGATGACTGCTTATCTTGAGAAGTGCATTTGTAATCAGTGTGACCTGTACTTTCCATCTCAGGGCCCCGAGTGGCCGAGTGGTCTAAAGCGCTTTCCGTTACGGATCACTGCCATCCCACCTCTGTCTGCGTGGGTTCGAGTCTAAGATTCGGTTAATGTAGTTATGTGAGAAAGCTTGCCAGTAGCTTCTCATGGGTCAGTGGTTCTTTCTGTGGGTTTTCCCGGGTTCTTCCTCCACCAATAATACTGGCCGCCATGTATAGCCTATCGTGTGCTGAAAAATGGCGTTAAACACTACAACAACTTTCCATTTCAGACTGCTAAGTGCAATCATGACCGTATTCACAGGCAGTGAACACACGAGCTTAAGTGGCAGAGGTAGGCGCCGTGGAGCTTGAATCTGTTAGAGCAATTCTGTCATCTGCATAATCAACTTTTGCAACTAAAAGTAGTGAAGATGGTCTGCCATATATTCGCAACTGATTTGACTGGCTACTGTCTGTGTTTGCTGAAGTGGAGTAAGACATTTGACAGTCCGTCAAATTTAGGTTTTTTCGAGATGAAAACTTGAGTTGTATGTCCTAAATAAAGAATTTTTAAAGAAAGACTTTTCTGTCTAATTTGTTTCTTTGTTTTGAGTTACATGTTGTGATGATATTAGTGAGAAACATGTGTCATCTTCGCACGTTCTTTATGGACAACTGTGGTTTTCTTTGTTTCATACAAGATGCATACATAAATGCATGTATGGATGTTTATTGTTTATGTGCATATGTGCCTATCACATGATCTCATGGTACATGTATGTGCATATATGTTGGCCTATGTAAGCATGTGTATGGGTATATGCATATACATATATAATGTGTGTGTGTATATATATATATATATATATATATATATATATATATATATATATATATATATATGTATATGCAAGTCTACATCTCTAGTATTTAGTGAATATTTGGAATTTTCACAGGTTTGTTTTTCATTGTGTATTAAACATATCACCATCAATGTTTGCAACAAATGTATATTTATATGCTTGCTGATGGCCAATTGGCTAAATGTAAAGATAGTATTACAGTATTAAAATATCTTCCAAAAAGCTGTCCATCTAAATGATTCAACATCGCTGCATCATCTTGAACTGGACCAGATTTTGTCTGTTTTAAATACAACATTGTCAAATATCTTGGAGAGCTTGTGAGTTTCCTCAATAGTCTTTGCATCACTGCATTTGGCAATAGCTGCTGAGAATTTCCCCCAGTGCTTGCACTGCTCCACTTCTGCATAGCTGTATCACCCTTTGTAAATTATATCCCATTAGTTATACAATGTGTATGCCACATTTGTATTAACATCAAAAGTATCTTTCTAACTGATTTATCCTCACATTTGTATTAACATTAAAAGTATCTTTCTAATTGATTTATCCTCTCTGATCTTAATTATTACTACTGCAGCTGCTTTTTATTTCAGTATAACATATTCTCACACTAACTCTGCCAGAGATCATAACATCAGCAGAATATTTTACACTGTTTAGTATCAATCAATAATCTTATAGTAGTATAGTTACAATCAACAATATAGACCTGACAGACTAATTTCACTTGCATGCACAAGGCAGGAAAGGCAAACAACATGTATTTTCTTATGTTTAATTTCATTTTTTGATTACTGACATCCAAGGTGAAGTTTTACAAAGTATGACAGACAACCAAGTCATTCAAGGCTTCAATCATAGGAAATCGAGAGCTTGGAAATATATGTGAGCTTGGCCTAAATACCCTATTAACCAAATAACTAACAGTACTTTAAACTTTAAGAAAATAAGGCCAATAACTCTGACATGAACTGCAGAATCAAAGTAATTTGTTGATATGTTTATCTTAAGATAAAAATGTTCAGCAAATTGCATGGCAATCCATTCAAAATGATAAAGTGCTGGACATAAAAGATGGATGACAGGATTACTATAGGACTAGTGCTAAGGAGTACTGGACACAAGACACAAGACATGGGCAGAGGACTCAAGTGACATTGGGATTACTATAGGACTAGTGGTAAAGCAGTGCTGGACACAAGGGCGGATGGGCAGAAGACTAGATGGACATCAGGATCACAAATCATCAGAAAGAAAATGATCAAGTCAATGAAAAGTAAATAAGACTCTAGGGACATCTTTAGCAAATTATGACCTGCAGTAAGTAAATTGGCTGTTTAGGCTTTCTGACCTGCAGTAAATTGACTGTTTGGACTTTCTGACCTGCAGTAAAATGACTGTTTAGGCTTTCTGACCTGCAGTAAATTGACTGTTTGGACTTTCTGACCTGCAGTAAATTGACTGTTTAGGCTTTCTGACCTGCAGTAAATTGACTGTTTGGACTTTCTGACCTGCAGTAAATTGACTGTTTGGGCTTTCTGACCTGCACTAAATTGACTGTTTAGGCTTTCTGACCTGCAGTAAATTGACTGTTTGGGCTTTCTATTGTGTTGTGGAAAACTAATGTAATCTAAAAGATTGTGACACTCAAAATATTCCATATATCCATTTCCTTATGTATTTGATAAAAGAAGTCTGTCATCTTCAACATGTGCAACTTTTATATAATTATATATATAAAAAAATTACTTTAAGGAAAAATTTTGAAAGGGGTAATATTTCCTGAACATTTTCCTGTAATAACCCTCACTTGAGGTGAGAGACAGAACAAAGTATAGTGTAAGAAAATTCACAACAACCTATTATTATACTGTTTTGGATTTTTTTTTAATCTTAAAGGTAGTCCTGAGCCGCCCAAATCTCTTACCTTAAAATTATTCAGTATGATGCAATATCTGAAAATTCAGACTCAATAGGATCAACAGTTTGAAGTTTAAATGTAAAAATATTCCTGTAGGCCACATATAACTTTAACAATTTCCATGTCTTGAGTCAGTGTGACATCACTGGAGGAAAACTACATTGAGAATTACCCGTTATTTAACATGGGGAGGTGTGTTGATGGATGCAGCAATATGTGCATGTCCACAAAGCTTCAACATCACAAAAAAACAATATCATGAAGTAGTACTGTTATCACTTATATGTTACTGAAAATGCAGTTAATCAAATCACTTCTTTCACAAGAAAGAAGTTGAATAACCAACCACTATAATAAAAAATTATCAAATTCTTCTAATAAAATGTGACTCAAATCTCATATTTGCCTGTATAATGACATTAATTTCATAATGTCAAGAAAAGCATAAAATACATTGATATATATCATACTTATTTAAAAAAAATTTTACTTTGCTCATTTTTATACATGCACTCCTCCATCAGCAAGATAAAATAAAAATTGTTTATCTAACAACATTAATAAAATGTATTAAAGCCTGGACATGAAAAATTAATCTCTTGACCTTATGTACCATACTTTTTGACACTTAAGAATATCTGCATTTTATTTATAAAATCAGGAATTATGAATTAATGCACATGCATTGTATGAAACTTACTTGCAATATATATAGCTGAGTGGTCTAAAGCACTCTTCGTTACGGACCACTGCCATCTCACCTCTATCTGGGTTTGAGTCTCAGATTCGGCCAATGAGGATATGTGAGAAAGCTTGCCAGCTTCTCGTGGGTCGGTGGTTCTTTCCAGGGTTTTACCCAGGTTCTTCCTCCACCATTAATAATGGCTGCCACAAATAGCCTATCGTGTGCTAAAAAATGACGTTAAACCCTACAACAACATATACAATATACATACAAGTCAGTTATCAAAACACATTCAGCACTTAGTTAGGTTCTTAGAGAAATGCTGGCGGACACAGCTGTAATGGTAGATTGATGCATTTTACATTTAATTATAAGATGACACAGTACATTAATGACGATTACACTTAACAGAAATTAAAAGATAGAACCAGATTTAACTTGTGTTTATAATTACTGCCTCCACTCAGCATAAGTGACATTTTCATTGATCAAATATTTCTTATATATTGTTAATTGTGATGTACTAGGAAGGTCGTTTGTAAAGAAATTGTAAAAAATTGTATGACCTATTTTTAAATTTCATAATTCATAATGTTAATTAAAGTTTCCAGGTCCTATCTACCATTTTTGATCATAAAACGAGTGATGTTACCAATTTTGATCGTAATTTTTTTCAAGTTGAATAAATAGTGGGGGGGGGGGAATTTTCTGGTCCAAAACTGAGATCCATGACTGACCCTGTGCAATAAATGGGTTTAAAGTATATATGGAGCATATAAGTGGGTACAAAGTATATGTGGAGGAGAGAGACATAAGTTTTGATCCAGAAATTAAAGTACCAATTTTGTATCAATATATATGTATGAAGTTTGTATGTGTGTGTGCATATATATATATATATATATATATATATATATATATACACAGTCGAACCCACTTATCTTGACCTCGGCTAACTCGCCAAACCTATTAAGTCAACGTTTTTGAAGTGGAACCACCAAATTCCCTCTTTGTCTTAGCATTTTCTCATCGGTTATGTCGATTCTTTTATGTCGCCGAACCCTAATATCTCAATCACAAATGAGGGCTAAATTCGCCACTTAACATCGGTTATCTCGATCCCCATGACTAATCGCCGGCTTTTGAAAATGTTAGTTATCGATGCCACTTCGCCATCTCACTAACGATAAGTGGCCACCGGTTGTTAACAACCTGCTGCTTGAACTTAAGGGCATTATTTCCCCCATCAGGCGCGATCCTGCCAGGGGTTTACTAGGCACACTGATGCACTTCAACTGGCTCACAACTCTTTTATGTGTTAGCCCACTTTTGAAGTTTTATGTTTGTAGAGTTTAGCACAATAAAATTAGCAAGAACACGGTCTTTTGATTTTTTAATTTACCTCTTGCAATTGGGTACGTTTATGCTAGCTTTGGACTAACCAATAAAATGATCGTACCTGGTTCACTGCGCATGTGCTGAGTTCGCGTAGCATGTGCATCACGGTCCGTATGGTCGTTCACTCAAATGACAGCTCACTCAATCTTGTTGATTTTGTCTGAGGGATAACACGCTGTAGCTATTCTGTTTATTTTTTTCCTTCAAAAATGTCTGGAGGTGTTAAGAGAAAACTGGACAATCAGTCAATAGAGAAAAAGTATGAAATCATACTGCAGCTAGAAAAAGGAACAAAACCGGCAGACCTTAGTCGTCAGCATGGCATTCCAGCAAACACCATTTCAGGATGGAAAAAGAAGGCAGACGTGGTAAAGCAAATGTACGAGAAGTCTGTCTTTGATCCAGCAAGAAAAAAACTTAGAGTGGCTGAGCACAAAGTTGTCGACGATGCAGTGTTTCAATAGTTCACAAATACGCAAGCAACAAACCTTCCCGTCAATGGTCCCTTGCTGATGTAGAAGGCGAACATCATTGCTGCAAAGCTAGGACACCCTGACTTTAAAGCAAGTCAGGGGTGGATGGATCGTTTCAAAAAGAGGCACAACATTGTCTTCAAAACAATTTGTGGAGACAGCGCTGCGGTTCAACAGGATCAAGTGGATTCATGGCTGAAGACTCAAATGCGCTGATGAAACTGGGGTGTTTTGGAAATGCCTTCCAGACAAGACTATGGCGTTTCGTGGGGAGGCTTGTCACGATGGAAAAAAGTCGAAGGACCGACTTACAGTGCTAGTTGCTGCTAACATGGATGGAAGCCAAAAACTCCCGCTCTACGTTATAGGAAAGTCCAAGAATTCCAGATGCTTTAAGCAGACCAATGTTCTCCAATGCAATTACGATGGCCAGCCAAGCACCTGGATCACAGGAGATCTATTCAGTGCATGGGTGAAAAAGTGGGACAGGAAGTTCCAAGCAGAGAAAAGGTGGCACTGATCGTGGACAACTGTAGAACTCATCCAAATGTTCCTGGTTTCAAGGCCATTAAGATCTTTTACCTCCCACCTAACACAACGAGTAAGCTCCAATCAATGGATCAGGGGATAATCCAAGTGCTTAAGGTGTACTACAGGAAAATGTTGATGCACCAATACCTGTTCTGTGATGAAAAGAAGACACAGTACACCCCTTCCCTTCTAGATGCAATGAACTTCTGAGATCAGCCTGGAATGACGAGTTTCTGGCACAGTGCCGTGCAGCCACAGAAGAACTTGTGGAAGTGCCAGAAAAATCAAGCCTTACAGATGCTATCTTGGAAGTGGAGGCACACGAGTTAGCCATCACTGTCCAGGAATTCCGAGACCACATAGACATCAACAAAGACATCATTACTGATGGCGCAATCACCGATGAAGACATTGTATCAAGTGTGCAGTCAGCACAGGCAAGCACGTCTGCATGTGGCAATGACAAAGAAGATGAAGAAGATTTGGAACCAATTCCTTTTGCCAGTGAGGTGGTAGAAATGCTACAGAAAATTTGATGGTATGGTTCTTTTGTAGGAGATCAACTTGTTTTAGACAGCATAAATAATATTGAAGCATTTGTTTTCAAGCAGACTGTTAAAGGCAAAAAGCAACAAAGCATTTTAGACTTTGTAAAAAAACCATAGTAACCATGTGTACGATACTTTTCAGAGCTGTGTCAGAGTGAAATGACTCGCGAATCTAATTTTGACACTGGTTAGCTTTTTGTAAAAACGAACTACACCCCGCACGTTTTTTGTGATTTAGTGAGCGATCTTTGTGTTTGCAATGTTGGAGAATATAATAAAAGGTTTGTATCGAGAATCAACAGTGGTTTTTATTGTATACTGGTAAATCTCTGCTCTTCATTGGTGCACATATGCCTTTTGTTGTTAGCAAACATGTATGTACATTTTTATAGCATGCCAATCGCTTCATCAAACAAATCGTGGCAACGCTGTTGTGTAAAAAATACACCAAAAACATGTGCATGCACATTCTCATTTATTAACGCACATAATGAAATTTCAAGCACATGTTAATATATTGCCGCCATATTGGTTTTCGGTTATCTCGATCATTGGTTATCTCAACGCTTTTTGGCAAACCCTTAGGCCGGCAACATAATCAGGTTCAACTATACATATATACATATATATATATATATAAGTTTTGATGCTATGTTGGAGGAATGAAAAATGTGAATGATCAATGTAAAAATATTGGTGACAGAAATGTTAATATCTTAGCAGATGGATGGATGGCTGTAACCCATTTCTATATCCCTGTCAACTTTCTTCTACTGGGAATGTAAACTATATTTTATATCAACAATATCAGTGATCTTGACTTTCAATGCATGTACCAGAGTGCTAGATTCAACACACCATCTGGTGATAATGCAAACAAGTTATAAATTTACATAAAATCTCCTGTATGTTGAATAGAAAGCTATAAACCTGAAACTAGCTCTTTTTTCACACTCAGTCTTGATGTGGCTTTGACCTTGGTGCAGTGCATCGGACCTTGCTATAGACAAAATAGTTAAGTAATGATACCCGCATTTAGTTTCTTTAGCATATCTTTAATGTAGACAAAAGTGTTAAGTAATGATACCCGCATTTAGTTTCTTTAGCATATCTTTAATGTAGACAAAATAGTTAAGTAATGATACCCGCATTTAGTTTCTTTAGCATATCTTTAATGTAGACAAAATAGTTAAGTAATGATACCCGCATTTAGTTTCTTTAGCATATCTTTAATGGCTAGAAAGATACTGAACACATAAAAATGCCTCTACAATGATACGACTTTCTTCATACATTTAATCAAAATTATTGCAATCAAGTTTATCCCTTATGTAGAAATCTTCATGCTCCATAGACTCATTAGGATATGACACAAAACAATCATAATGCTTCATAAACTTATTAGAAAAAGACAATTCAATTACACTCATCTTTTTGGATAAGAGTTTAAATTTTTAAAAATCTAACTCAATTAAAAGATCTTTTTTTATTTCCATTGTTTCTACTGACAGCTAATTAGTCCATAAATATATTCAAGTTGTAAGACAAATTAGTTACAACTGTTATACCCATCATAGTGGCTGAACTCACTCAACCTAACGTGTGAAAAAATCTTGATATGATCAAAATAAAAATGTATTACCATTATCTAAAAAGGCAGTTATTATTATAAATATTACAACACTTAAAAGCCTGTTTAAGTTAATGCATAAGATTGGTACTTTGTGCTTTTAATACTTAATGGAAAAAAAAGAATACTTAATTGTATCATTTGGTGTTCACAAAACATTTTTTTATCCTTATGGTCTAAGAGAGAACAGAATATAATTATAATTACATTAATTGTCATTGTCATCAATTTTATTATTATTTATGCTTTGCTAACAGGTATATGTCCATTAAAGATCTTTAAAAGACATCAATTTGAACAGCTTCATCTTTAAATCACAAAGTCAAGCTTACCCCAGCTGTTAATTATCTGCCTACTGATTTGTGACAGCCTTAAAATCATTCCATACAGAACACAACAACCAAACTCTTATTAACCAATGTACTGCATACTTTTTCATGGCTGTATCTGTATATATAAAAAAAATGTGTACAACAATGTCTATCTGATTTGTTCCAGCTGTCACAAGGTAAATGTTCTATGACACATGGCACAGCTTCAAATCCATCAAGTCCTGCAAACATTGTTAAGACATAATGTCCTACATGGTACAGTTTCTGTTCCATCAAATCCTGCATACATCGTTAAGACTTTCAAGCAGTGGTGACTTTTATGCATGCTAACATGGTTGGCACAGGGATATTTCAGCTGTTATATCATCTACACAATCTACATGCTTCTTCAGGATTCAGACTTAAATGTGACTGTCCCATATGCATAGCACACTGGCTTCTGTAACATAGTGTACCTTGCTTTGGTCCCATTCTCTATGTAACAATTTTCACTGCTGTCATAGTATGTATAGCTAAGGGAGGTAACCTAAAATAATCTTGCTCACTAATGGTAGCAGATTTCTACACAGATCTGAAAGAACTTGCCTGAAGTTACAAAAGCATGTTTCAACTGCATAAAACATTTTACTACCATCACATCATTTATCCTTAAATGTGAGAGCTGTAACAAGGTAATACAGTGTCACAATTTATTATGCAAATCAAATGTTGGCAGTTTTCTTTGACAGCTTGAACAAAATACATTCTGATACCATTAGCATGTTATCTACCACAAGTATTCTTCTTCAGTCTTTTCAGTTATCACAAGGTTGCTGATCTAAGATATGTGACTAAACACAGGCTCTGATTCATTAAATCTTGTAGATTTCTCCATGATTCAGACTGTACTTTTTCCAGCTTCTCCAACTCCTCTGTTAGCTTGGGGGAGCTTGAAAGCATGTCACCATGAACCTGTAAAATAAATTATCAATATGAACCTGTCTAAAAGTATTACAATTCTGACATTTACTAATTTAATCATGGTTATGTCCTAAATTTTGCTCTCTGGGAGAAAAAGAAAAGAAAACTAGTGATACCCTGAAGGCCTGTCATGGCAATCCACTATTCTTTTTATTACTCCCATAACTCAGGAGTCACAACCCCAATTCTGTTTCACATATCAGGTTTTATTGTGCTATGACTGCATATTTTAAGTATGTCCAAGAAATATTTTTAAAAAGTTGCAGTAACTGAAATATCTGATCCACTCCCAGGGATTTAAAGGAGGGATTAAAAAATTTAATAAATTGTTGAAGCTGCTACAATGAGCAGAAAAGTGATTGTTACATTTCTTTTTACACTAACTAGGGCTTGATAAAGTAAAGAGACTATGGTGTCTACATTCAGAACAGGCTGATTCAATAATAATAAGGAAAATGGCATTACATTTGGTAAGTACTTTGCTCCCTGGCTGTGTTGACATAAAAACCTCATATTTAATTATTCATAAAATTAAAGGTGACTAGATATGAAACTTTTCCTGTAATTTTCTACAAATTAATCAGAATGTTTTTTTTTTATAAATTAAATATCATAGGCAGATAGTGATTATACTGAGTGGAAGATATGATTCTGTAAATTGCTGAGTTTTCCCGAGTTTTTCAGAGACGACAGATCCTGTGAGACAATACTAGTCAGTTCTTGAAAACAAACAGAAACATAGCGAGCAAGACAGGAGAAGACCAGATTTGGGTTGCACATTTAAAAGTCGAATCTTCTTCTGAGATATGCTCATAACTATATATGTTGAAATATGCATTAACAATATGTTTAAGACCTGAAAACAGTAAGAAGGTGTTCATATTTCATTTTTTAAATATATAAAAGCAATGTAATTTTAAAATAAATATTTGTGTGTGTTGTGCAAAAATGTAAAAAGGATAAAGTGATGTTGCCCTGTTTAAAAATTAAAAACAACAATGCAATAAATTCATTCAAGAAGGATGAAGTTCAATTGTATTGTATGTAAATGACACACATGCAGACACACACACACACACACACACACACACACACACCTAATGACTGATATCTTCAAAATATACATTCAAAAATGAAACACTCAAAGATGATACTAAATAAAGAATTATGGCCAATGAGACAAGAACGGGGACCGACTTATGTGTGAAACAATATCCAATATAGTTAAGTATAAAAGACATTGAGAACGATTTGCATCGGTTGTAACTTAAGCATTAGTTTTTCACACACAAAAACAAATCAATATCCAAAGCAGAAATCATAAGTAATTTAAACATTAAGAAGCTTCCTTCAGTTAATGTAGACAAATATGATAATATAAACAGGTCTGGTATAAATAGTCTATGTACTGTACTGGTCAGTGCAGAAAGAAATGTTTTTCAAGCACAGGCCCCAGGCTAGTGACTTAAATAAACTCACTAGCCCTGACTGAAATTCCACAAACCCAGAGAGTTCATACCTGGGATGTTTCCACACCTACATCCCAATCTTGTAATATCTCCCGATTTTTCGCAGAGAACGATTACTACATATGTCTGTCAATTTTCAATTCCCAGAAATAAAATAAAAACTAGATAAATAATATGGCATATACTGTAATTTTGCACATATAACGTGCGCGTTATATGCGTTTTTACAATCAGCGCAACAGTCCGGCATTATTCCAGGTTTTTTTTACAGCCAAAAGCGCATCAATGAATTTCGAGCAACCATCCTAATAAACTGGTGACAATTAATACAAGATTTCTTTCATACACATACAGTATAAATGAGGCTTATTCAAATCTTTAAGTAGAAAAAAAAACAATTCGAAGTTGACACCGTGTTGTGCCACTTGAGCATCTGTAGGTTATGGTATGTAATAAATATCTTTTATTCGCATGAGGCATACACTAACTTGCATTATAAGAATATATTGTAATTTCTACGCAGGACAAAAACTGATAATCGGTTTAAAATCAGATTTCTACAAGCGATAATCAGTTTTGGAAAAAATCCACGATATTAACATCCCTATACTGGCATGCGTGCATTCCAGCCAGAAATTAGCAGAAACCAGTAAATACACATAGTTTTATAGCAGTTGCTATTTTGCCTGTTTACACGAAAAATATTACGTGACATTTACGACTGTACCAGTAATACCGGTATTTATCACAAGCAGAAAGGGATAAAGGCGCCGGCGTTAAATCACTGGATGGTGAGCGAGAGACGATAAACAGCCTCGTAACGCGTATCAGATGAGGCACCTCTGGCAGGCCTGTGTTGGTTACTGCGCGGTATATGCATGGGCGCGCAATCCAAGATTTTTCTTACACAAAGACGGAATTTTCTGCGTTATTTGCGTGTGTGCGTTATACATGTAGGTGCGTTATATGCGCGAAAATATGGTAAATGGGAAAAATTGTGCATCCCATGGGCGCTCACACATTAGGGCAAGTGCCTTGGGTCAATAGTTGCCTTCCCCCAATTTATATTGTCAGCCAGTTAATGTGAAACTTTGATTTTAATCCTGACCTCTTTTCCTTTAATCGCTGCTATTTAAACTGCCCTAGGGATAGTTTTATATCAATTCCAATTATTACAGATTACCATTTATACATACTGCCCTAGGGATAGTTTTATATCAATTCCAATTATTACAGATTACCATTTATACATACGTGTAACAGGCATAACCTGATAGTTTTTTTAAATTATTTTTATTTTTAGATTTTAATTTTAAGAATAAAAATTGTGCTTTCTTGAAACAATACTGCGTCAGGGGTTTACAATCTTATATTTAGCAAGCCTTCCATTTATTTCAAGTCCTATCTCAATTTCACCTAGGACTGTGGTGATTTGATTTAGATTGTGCTGTGTTAAAGTATCTATGTCAACATCTTGAAAATACATTTACCATATTTTCCGGCATATAAGTTGATACTTTTTTACTTTAAAGTCGGGAAAGTCGGTACTTCGTCTTATACTCCGAATCGACTTATACATGGATTGTGTCATTGAAAGTTTATATAAGTTATGTTCGTAACTACAGGTAATAAAATGAACTACAACATGGATGTGCTTTCAATTATAATAAAACAAGCATGGACTGTTTATTCAGTTGCGTCAATTGATAACAGAATATAGCAGTGATTTGTTCAAAAGTAAAATCACAAGCATGTTAGCATCGGTAATGCAATTTGACGATTGCCAGTAATATTGAATATCATACAACAATACCATTACTAGTTATAAAATATGAAGCCAAGATATTGACCTGGCCTCGTCTTATACTCCAAATCGACTTATATATAATTGAAAGATGGAAAATAAGTCGAATTGGTGAATTCAACTTATACTCCGCATCGACTTATAGGCCGGCAAATACGGTACTCATTTCATCAGCTTTTTTCTACAAGCCTGCCGGGCACCTCACACTGAATACAGGATGGGCCCAAACTAAAATTAGAGGGGCTTGTGTATCAAGCTATCATATTATTTTAGCACTGCTGATGTACTTCTACCTATTTTCGTAACTCACACATTTAACACTTTCCCCAGGATTTAAAATATCCAATGGTATGTCTGGAACAGTACAAACTTTTAGTTTAGGTCTAGCATTTGAGTATCCTAGAGCTGCCATTTTTCAGGATCCCTCTCATAACATTCCTTTGTGAAATTATAATGAGCACAGATTGCTTTATGGTGAAGCTTTGAAATCGACTTGCTTGTAATAATATATTCATACTTCTTTATTATGCCTTTATCGTTTGGAGAAAAAAATTGTCCACATTCTTTTCTTAATGCGCTATATACACCCATAAGCAATGCAAAATGGCACTGTATTTTAATCTGGCAACTGCCAGTTGGGATGCTGGAGTTGCTACTATGATGTCTCATCATGAAAGCAATTGAATAAGCATGGAAATTTTGCATTCGAGGTCACAGAAATTCAGCTCCTAGAAGATATGCCAATATTTAAATATTGGCATTATGGTCGCAGATGATACTTCAAAAGGTTTACTTATTAATCTATATTTTCATTGGTTTCTGGCTTCTGTAGCATTTTGTTAAATTTTCACTGAAAATTTGTTAATTAATCAAAACCTCCAATGATGGCATCTCTGCTAATTTTGAAACAAATGAACTGCTAAGGTAAAGTATAGATACAGACCTTGAAATATTTATGTATTACTTTAAACTACACAGACTGATAAATGAATAGAAAATAATTTTTTTTAAAATGCTATTGAAATTAAGAATAATGTACTATGAATGTAAAACAAAACAATCAACTTTTTATAAAATATTTCATTATGTAACATATCCTTTAATCAAAATAAAAAAAATGAATTATCCAAACATGATAAATAATAAATCATAAATGATGAACAAACAGCACCATCAATGGCACATTATACACCCTGTAGATAAGTGAAGATTCTGAAAACATCATTCTTATTTTTTAGTCACAAGCCTTGACCTTGGACCAAAGTCAACAAGCATCTTCCTTACCTCAAGTGCAAAACATAATCAAGGTTTAGTCCACATAAGTGATGCATGACAATAAATAAAATGATACTGTGCAGAATTTTTTTCTTCTTATTTCATTCACCTTTGATCACCAAAATAAATGTACTTCCTCTTTACCCCATGTGAAACTATCCATAAAGTTTTGTTCAGGTGTGTAATGCAGAAAAATTATTATGCAACCATTTTTAGTCTTCGCCTTTGCACCCACAATTAGTAGTGTTCTTTCTTACCCCAAGTGTGAGCCAACCACAGAGTCTTGTTACTGTAGCTGTGTACAAGTAAAGTTACTGTGTACAAACAATTTTTGTTCTTTGTCAAAGTTGCCTTAACCTTTGACCTTTGACCATGACATTGGATTTTCCTTTACCCTAACTACAAGCCATCCACAATGTTTGTTAATTGCAAATGGTGAAGAAACCTTATTTTATCTTCAGCAAGCAAATTATGTAACCACCAATAATGCAATCCTGAAACCATTGTGCAGAAACCAAACAGGTAACAGACAGCTGGCAGGCACACAATATCAAAACCCAATATGTCTGCCTTATTGTGTATACATAATAACTGGTAATAATGGACAAAACTAATAAAAACATGAATCAAAATTTGATCACTTCTTTCATATAATTTTTTTTCATTATTGAAAACCTCTATCTCCATCATGGCCACAAAAAAAATGCAAAATTGAATAGATTCCATAACATGCAACAATACATTGTTTTTAGAGTAATTATTAAAAATTTCAACTGGAGTTTATATTGTACATGGATAGTAACCTAGCAGTGACAAGGGAGTTAATCTGGAAGAGTTGCTTCCCTTTATCTATGACTGCCATGAAAGATATGGGAGGTAGGGGTCCTACTGGGAGTGGTGGATATGGAAGATAGCAGAGTTTATTTTCCACTGTTAATGTAATCAGGTAATTTATTCACTGAAAAAATAATTAAAGGTAAATGATGTAATAATAAATGATAAATGACAAAAAAATGAGATCCTAGCTTAAATGCAAACATTAAAGAAATATGTCTTAAACACTGAGACAAATAATGATGAACAATGCTATTTTAGTAAAAACACAAACACTTCAGAAAGGCAATTAAAATACAAAATAAGTGCATTTAAATGCCTTTATGTGTCATATCTTCATATCTAACTGTTTAAAAATCTGTAATTGCAGTAACATTTTTGTAAATTGTAAACAACCAATGAGTGAAAAATAAACTTGACATATATTGTGCTCCTACCTTGAGAAATAAGCCTAGGTAAGCTTGCACAATTTCAAAGTTCTTGTTGGTCATCAGTGTCTGTCTGATAAAGCTGAGAAACTGTGCCATGATGACCTCAGATCCTCCCCCTTCTGGGCAGAGGGATCTTATTTCCAGATCAATGGCTGAAGGGCCCAGACTCTTAAGGTACTGCAGTGGCCTAGAAACTACAACAGAGAAAAAGTTTTTTTTTTAAATATTACATACTTTGGGCATATGATATACAATTGCAAAACTGGGCAAGAGCAAAACCATTTACGATCTTGCTGTTTTCATAACTCTTTGTAAAGCATATATTGCATGGGTTAGTTTTGGAAAAGCATCAGTTAAAACTACTGCATTCCCAGTAACCCCAAAACAACAATTATCAGAGTGGAGCAGGTACTACATGTGATATTATGTCCAATATTTAAGCAGTCACTGTTTTCAAAATCAGCATGTTTTGAAAGTGTCTTTTGAACAATGATGACGTGAAAGAATCTTTGCCTTATAGGTGAGAACCATTTCGGCTGTCATATTATCTCCACGATACAAGAGCTTGATGCAACTCCATGCAAAGTTCATGTCATCTAAACACAAATGAATGCTTGTGAAATGTGTGGCTCACTTTTATCATCCTAGTGACCACTCAGGATTTGTTCAATTTAACAGAAACCACCAGAACCTTTGGGAAGTGGAGAAGGCATAAGCAGTTTGTATGTCCACTTTGTCAGACCAAATTCTATCATCAGGTGGTTTAGAAAAAGCATAAAATCGAAAGATGGATAGGAGGAGAGACCACTGCTTGTGAAGTAGTTGGCCTATTGCTGACCAGGATCTAGAGCCTGCCCAGAATATGATAGACTGAGATATCCAACTTCCATATAACAAACAGATCTGGTGATTTGGTCCACTGCTGTTTGAGGTTATAATTTACCATCAGGTATCTGACATTATCTAGATGACCTTTCTGTGAAGTAGATCAGTCGAAGCACACGAAGCAAAGAGAAGAGCCTTGATCACCATCTCATTTTCTAGTGCCCACTTGGCATTGACTGTAATTATCAGGCAGTGAGCTCCCAAGCATGACAAACAGGTGACTGTACAGATCATAACTTTCTAGTAGCTGTCAGTGGTATTCCTGTTTTTGACCACTTAATTTGCTTGCTACTGGCATAGGAAGTATCAGCTTTCAGTCAGGACCATTCTCTGATAACCAAACTATTGTAAGAAGTGTAAGATTTCAGTCAGGACCATTCTCTGATAACCAAAGCAACTGGTGTACAAAGTGTTGGATTTCACCCTGGACCATTATCTGAAAACCAAACTAACTGGAGTAGGAAGTGTCAGATTTCAGTCAGGACCATTCTCTGATAACCTACCTATTGTAAGAATTTTCAGATTTCAGTCAGGACCATTATATAGTTACCTAACAAACTGATGTAAGAAGTGTTGGATTTCAGCTAGGACCATTATATAGTTACCTAACCAACTGGTGTAGGAAGTGTTGGATTTCAGCTAGGACCATTATATAGTTACCTAACCAACTGGTGTAAGAAGTGTTGGATTTCAGCTAGAACCATTATATAGTTACCTAACCAACTGGTGTAGGAAGTGTTGGATTTCAGCTAGGACCATTATATAGTTACCTAACCAACTGGTGTAAGAAGTGTTGGATTTCAGCTAGAACCATTATATAGTTACCTAACCAACTGGTGCAATAAGTGTTGGATTTCAGCTAGGACCATTATATAGTTACCTAACCAACTGGTGCAAGAAGTGTTGGATTTCAGCTAGGACCATTATATAGTTACCTAACCAACTGGTGTAGGAAGTGTTGGATTTCAGCTAGGACCATTATATAGTTACCTAACCAACTGGTGTAAGAAGTGTTGGATTTCAGCTAGGACCATTATATAGTTACCTAACCAACTGGTGTAAGAAGTGTTGGATTTCAGCTAGGACCATTATATAGTTACCTAACCAACTGGTGTAAGAAGTGTTGGATTTCAGCTAGGACCATTATATAGTTACCTAACCAACTAGTGTAGGAAGTGTTGGATTTCAGCTAAGACCATAATCTGATATCTTCAATGGGTAAAGTTATAAGAAAGCCAAGATGAAGTCAACTGCAGTAGTATGATGACTGTGGATTTGAAAAAAGTCCCTGCACTGAGAGATTTCTTAACAGGGAAAGACTCTGCCAAATTGACAATCTACCTAATTTCACATCAGGAAAGTTGAACACATTAAGATGTATAAAATATTCCAAAAACAGAATGACAAAATGCTGAGATGAGACATTTACAATTGACTTGTCGATGTTGGGGCCCCGAGTTTCATGGTGGTCTAAAGCATTCTCCGTTGCAGATCACTGCAATCTCACCTGTCTGCGTGGGTTCGATTCTCAGATTAGGCCAATGTGGGTATGTCAGAAAGCTTGCCAGTAGTTTCTCATGGGTTGGTGGTTCTTTCCTGGGGGATGGGGAGGGGGGGTCCTGAGTTCTTCCTTTACCATTAATACTGGTCACCATGTATAGCTTATCTTGTGGTGAAAAATGGTGTAAAACCCTACAAGAATGACAACAACTTGTCTATGTTTACTAGAAATTCTAAACAATAAAGAAATGTGAGAGGGTGGCTCATGTCCGGGACCATCATCATAGAAGAAGGCAATGACAGTTTTGGAGATGGTCCAATGTCTGATACTTACATCACAATGGCATGACACCCCATCCTTCAATACTCAATATGAAGATAAGTTCAAAGTGTAAGAATCTGTAAAAGTGAACACTGATTGCATATTCATTCATTTCAATGAAAGCCGTACTGATCAAGCATCTCCATCTTGAACACTGGCACAGTGATGATGTGAAGGAGCCAGCTCAGGTCATTGCAGTCATGACTTCACACTGACCTTCAGGATCTGGTATATTCTAAAAAAGAAGCCTTGGGAATTTGGCTTGAACCACATAATGGTGAACAAAACTTTTACCTCCTCCTGTCAAATGTTCCCTTCATAAGGTTGTTAAAGAAGTCCATCATAGCATGAACCAATCCAAAGGAGTAAAGCTGTCATTCTGGAATGACTTGGATTTCACAGTCACTGTTAGGAATGACCAAAACAGAAGGATGCCAACTATAAGTGCACACATATGAAAGAGATAAGAATTTACTGACAGAAACAAAGTTTGCTCTCCTATTGCCTGGATTTTCTGCAAAATTGAAGGAACTGTAGTCATCTTAAGTTTGCCTAATTGTATTTTTAAAAATGCAAGTCATTATGAGGCATATTTCTCCTGTCCTTTTGCTAACATGTGTATTTTCTTGGAAACTGTGAATTACAGAGCCAAAAGGTGGCAAGGTCAGGCAATAAGAACTGAGGGGGTAACTCCTGTATCACATGATTTCTGATGTCATAAATATGGCCTCCAAAAGGCAAAGAGTGCCATGGCACCACATCATCCTTCTAAGTATGAGCATCTTCTTTCAGTGAATCTAAGCTACACTGCAAGAGGCCATTACTGCACTGGCCACTAGATAATCTGTTAACAACTTTAGTTATGCATCACAAATCCTCATTTGCTGACCCAAATGATAAAAGGTAAGGAATTAGTGTGATGCACATCAACAGACCTGCTTTTGCTTCCTACTGCTTCTTAACATTGCCATGGTTGTCCATCCTGCATGTACAAAACCATTCAATGCTATATCCAGGAACACTTTTCCAGCTCCAATAATCTGATATAATTCATGACATTATAAAACAGTCAGTGTTGTTATTATCAGCCAGTATTTGCCAAACAAAATAATCATTTTATGATAAACCACTTAAGGAGACAACCATTTTGAGTGTACTAGGCAGATTATATTTTAAAACACATTTGTAAAACAACCTTGACACTGGGTTCAAATTGCAACAGAATGCTTGTTCCAAGGTCCAATGGGCCAATCAAATTTAGTTTAACAACCATTCATGTGAAGCTGAAGAACCCTGACATGTAAACCGTTATCTACCTGAAGAAAAACAAATGTAATGACAAGTGCAGCGATACCAGCAGAGTGACTTACATCTCAACAAACAAGAGTTAACAGGTAAAATAAAATTGAAAAATGCAAAGAGAACAGTTAACTTATTATTTGCATAACTTAAAGTTAATGTGCAGATGTTCTCATGCATAATTGCTCTCCAAGTGTGAAAATTTATACAAATTATGCATGATTCACACAACTGAATGCCCTGATCATGCCTAAGCTGCTAAAACTCACACACTGCACAAATCAAACAAACCCTCAAAAACAATCTCTTATCTGAACAAATAGTGGATAGGATCACTCAAGCTAGAAGGCTACCACACCAAAAGTTGACAAAGGCAGCTTGAGAGTCTTCTTCTGACGGCGTGAACAAAAACACATAAACTCTTTAAAAGAGTCAATACCATAGTTGCTGACCTTCTTTAGCTATTCAAAGTATGAAATCTAGGCCCCATCGTCATCAAGGGCTAATGCCCCTTGATATCACGTGCATTCTGGCATTGAAAAGAGCAGACATAGGTCAAATATGAACTTTCCAACCTTCTGGTGACTTTGATTTCTCCAGACCAAAATATCAGTATCTCAGTCCTAAATGGAACAATAATGAGCTCTAACAACGATGAACAAGACTCCATCCAAAACCATTTGCACGAACTCAGATCACATTTCATATTAAATTCAGTTCCTAGTCATCCTAGCCATAGCAGACAGAGTAAGCAAGTTTCTCTTTCTGTCCACCTGAATTATCTACATTTCTGTCAAGAAGGCTTGGATCATCTATGCTTTCATAACCCCGTCATATTAAAAATATGCTTTAATAAAATAGGAAATGCAAAATATGCAAAGCAGATATTAACTGTAAGAATATGTTAGAAAAATAGGCAAAACACATATTTACTGTAAGAATATGTTAAAAAAATAGACAAAACACATATCTACTGTTTATTTTTAGGGTTTAACGCCATTTTTCAGCACAAGATAGGCTATACTTGGCGGCCAGTATTAATGGTGGAGGAAGAACCCGAGAAAACCCCGGAAAGAACGACCAACCCACAAGAAGCTACTGGCAAGCTTTCTCACATACCCACATTGGTTGAATCCGAGACTCAAACCATACAGACAGAGGTGAGATGGCAGTGATCCGTAACGGACAGCGCTTTAGACCACTCGGCCACTAGGGCCCCCCATATTTACTGTAAGAATATGTTAGAAAAATTATTCTTTTTTTTGATGATGTGACATAAAGGGCATTTCATGTGACATAAAAGGCATTTAATGATGTGACATAAGGGCATTTCATGATGTGACATATTTACTATAAGAATGTTAGAAAAATACGCAAAACATATTTATTGTAAGAATATGTTAGAAAATTTGTTCTTATCTTGATGATGTGACATAAAGGGCATTTCGTGATGTGACAAAAGGCATTTTATTATGTGTTATAATGGCATTTCATGAAGTGACATAAAGGGCATTCATGACGTGACATAAAGGGCATTTCATGGTGTGTAAGTAGTCAACAATTGTCTGTAAATCTGGTTTTGTTTTGTTGAGTTTAATGACACTTTTCACCAAATATTTGGCTATACATGTTGGCCAGCATATCTGGCAGAAGAACCCAGACAGAACCAATACTTTATGAAGCTTTTGTCAAGCTTTCACACATGACCATGTTGGTCGAGTCAAGACTCAAAACTCACACTGACTGAGGTGAGATGTGTGAGTGATCGGCATAGGTAAGCACCATAAGGTACTCAGTGACCTAGGGCAACCTTGTTTGCATTAGGAATAAAAACTGATCTAAATTTATCATACTAAAGAGCTTGAAAATTTAGAGGTAGCTTGAAACACACCTAAAAAATTTCAAATTTATTATTAAATGCAATTGTATTTCATGTCATCTGCATTTGCATTAACCATTTTCATTATACAGTAATACTGACCATTTTCATTAGACAGTAATATTTTTATTACATCATGAACATTGGCCAACTTTATTTCAATAGTAATATTGCTCATTTCATTCTACTAATAATATTGCCCATTTAAGGGTCTGTAAGACATTTCATTTGTGTATAAAGTTTGGCTTCTAGCCAAATGTAGTTTTGAAATAAGGCTGAATTGAACATCTTAAATATGTAACAGAAAGACAGAAAGTCAACTTACAGCTGCAGTCTTTTTCTGACTCACTAAGAAGCTTTCCTAGCTCAGACAGGGGTTGTAAGCTTCCAGATAGTATCTGAGAACCAGCCTGAAATTATAATGCATTACAATTTGAAACTTGTTACCAACAAAAATAATATATATATAGAACAAATAACCACAATTAGAAATGGTATTTAAAAAATCGTGACATTATGATATATCTATGAATTTACTGATAATAATCCTTGTCGTTTGCAAATCACCCATGGATTCAGAATGGCCTTACATACCCATCTACATCTCAACTAATGGTGTCAACCTTTCTGACTTGGGATGCACTCCATGACGTTGTACATGCTGATAAAAGTCTTTGGCTTTTAAAAGGGTGAGGTTTATATAAAAGTTTGTATTTTTAAACATTATTTTGTTTACTTTATCTTTGTTTTGAATTACCTTCTGGACAGACCTAAACATACTAAGGACTTTATAGCCTGGACCATGCTGATGTACTGTTAAGCCACACATACAGTTACATAGATATGACATCTAATGCACACACAAAGAATGCATGAGGCAGCTAAAACATTGTATACAGGGAACTTGAAAAACCTCTTCATTACCAAGAATTTCATAATGTCCACTCTTACCATACATTTAATCAGTATCCAGACCCAGATCTGCCGCTGCATAATGAACCTGCAAATCTGGCTCTATGCAATTTATAAGGCCCAATTTTTAAAGTAACACAGACCCTGATCTCCCAGCACAATATGTAAAAGCAAATCAGGGTTAATGTTGTTTGCAACTGGACTTTACTTGTACATGAGTATAAACATATACCATCATTTGCAATAACTAAATATTTAACAAATTAATGTCACAAGTTCAAAATGTAAATATGCTAAAGTGAAAGAAATGAGAAAAAAAAACAACCTGTAAATATGCCTCCCAGAAATAGTTTGGATAAAATGGCTTCTTTACCTTGTTTCCAGTAGATGCCTCCTCAATGGCAAATTTTGGCTCAAGTCCTGGGATGGTAGGTAAAAAGAAGGGTGCTGATTTTGGTACTTTGGGTGGCTCTTTTGGCTTATTACGTCTCTGTGAACAAAATTCAATATATATATATATATATATATATATATATATATATATATATATATATATATATATACTACATTTTCATCCATATAACCCATCCATTCATAAATCATTAAGAAATTCAAAGGTCGTGTAAAAACTATTCCCTCACAAAACTTAACAATGTCTCTCATGAATCAGCCACATACACACATCACTATGTACATGGAAGTGTGCAAATAGTTTGTAACGATAACACAGCCAACAATTCACAATGGATTAATCAATACTGGAATACCTCTGTGAAATGTAAACTCCATCAATCAGCAGCAGTCCAGTGATGATGGAAATGATGACACTGATTATATAAAATATTAAAGTTGATTCTTAAAAAGGTCATGCAAAAAGTGAGCAAATGCCTAATGAGTTAATTACAAATTCTCTCTATATTACTTTTTCAATTGAGTATAAAATTTTTATTTCAGTTGTTGCCAGACAGGTAGGAGTTAGCTATAGTGATAGACAGCTATGTTGCCAGATAGGCTGGAGCTAGACAGCTATGTTGCCAGATAGGGTGGAGCTAGACAGCTATATTGCCAGATAGGCAGGAGATAATCAGTTATGTTGCCAGATAGGCTGGAGCTAGACAATTTTGTTGTCAGATAGGCAGGAGCCATACAGCTATGTTGCCAGATAGGCAGGTGCCATACAGCTATGTTGCCTGATAGGCAGGAGCCATACAGCAATGTTGCCAGATAGGCTGGTGTTAGCTATAGTGCCAGATAGACAGGAGCCATACAGCTATGTTGCCAGATAGGCAGGAGCTAGACAGTTTTGTTGCCAGATAGGCAGGAGCTAGACAGTTTTGTTGCCAGATAGGCTGGAACTAGACAATTTTGTTGTCAGATAGGCAGGAGCCATACAGCTATGTTGCCAGATAGACTGGAGCCATATAGTTATGTTACCAGATAGGCAGGAGCCATACAGCAATGTTGCCAGATAGGCTGGAGTTAGCTATAGTGCCAGATAGGCTGGAGCTAGACAGTTTTGTTGCCAGATAGGCTGGAGCTAGACAGATTTGTTGCCAGATAGGCAGGAGCTAGACAGTTTTGTTGCCAGATAGACTGGAACTAGACAGTTTTGTTGCCAGATAGGCAGGAGCCATACAACAAGGTTGCCAGATAGGCTGGAGCCATATAGCTGTTACCAGATAGGCAGGAGCCATACAGCAATGTTGCCAGATAGGCTGGAGTTAGCTATAGTGCCAGATAGGCTGGAGCTAGACAGTTTTGTTGCCAGATAGGCTGGAGCTAGACAGTCTTGTTGCCAGATAGGCAGGTGCCATACAGCTATGTTGCCTGATAGGCAGGAGCTACACAGCTATGTTGCCAGATAGGCTGGAGCTAGACAGTTTTGCTGCCAGATAGGCAGGTGCCATACAGCTATGTTACCAGATAGACTGGAGCTAGACAGTTATTTTGCCAGATAGGCAGGTGCCATACAACTATGTTGCCAGATAGGCAGGAGCCATACAGTTATGTTGCCAGATAGGCTGGAGCTTTGACAGTTTTGTTGCCATATAGGCAGGTGCCAGACAGTTATGTTGCCAGATAGGCAGAAGCCATACAACTATGTTGCCAGATAGGCAGGAGCCATACAGCAATGTTGCCAGATAAGCTGGAGTTTGACAGTTTTGTTGCCAGATAAGCAGGTGCCAAACAGTTTTGTTAAAGATAGGCAGGAGCCATACAGCGATGTTGCCAGACAGGGAGAAGCTGGATAGCTAATACAAACATCAATATGCTTTATTTTGTGAAGCATGTATCTCAAACCTTGGGAAACAAGTTATTTTATATCTATCTTTAGCAAGTTACCTTAATGATATCCAAGTTTAGCAGATTTTGCCACCGCGAGCTAGGCAGAAGAGATAGGGTCACAAGCTCATCTGAGATCTGCTCTGGAGATTTAAATTCAGCAGAAAGATATTCTTCTTCTTCTTTCTTACTCTCTGCATCATCATCAACTAAATAAAGAAATTAGTTAATCTCAATAAGCCAATGCATATTTTTCAAACTGGCAAAGACACCTGTGCATGGGGCATATTATACCTATTAAATTAAAATGAAATACAAATGTTTCCTTACTTTTAATTTCTACACATAGGTAGCAATATACCTATTAAATTAAAATGAAATACAAATGTTTCCTTACTTTTAATTTCTACACATAGGTAGCAATATACCTACTAAATTAAGATGATATACAAATGTTTCTTACTTTCAGTTTCTACACATAGGTAGCAATATACCTACTAAATTAATATGATATACAAATGTTTCTTACTTTCAGTTTCTTCACATGCTCTTAATTTTTCTAAAAAGGAAAACTTTATGTGTGTTCTTTTTGTATACACATTTAAATTCACATATCATTCCAATTTATTCATTATTCTTCCAACCACTTCTGTCCATTTTAATACTTCTGTGAGGGTAAAAATGCTGACGAGTTCAATACTGAA
Source organism: Unio delphinus (assembly GCA_029339505.1). Lineage (NCBI taxonomy): Eukaryota > Metazoa > Mollusca > Bivalvia > Unionida > Unionidae > Unio > Unio delphinus. The sequence continues at coordinate 9,516,865 of JAQISU010000174.1, forward strand.
ATTTACAGCAGTAAAATCATGAATACTGTTGACAAACACACAACAATGTCACAATGCTTCATGTAATACTGTGACACGGTATATGTCATGGCGCCACATGTAATACAGTGAAACAGTATAATTTTAATGTTTGACATGTCACATCTAATATTGTCACACAGTATACTTTTAATGTCTGATATGTCACAGTGCCTCATGTAATATTGTGACTCAGTATACTTTTAATGTTCGAATTAATTTTATAAAGCACTGTTAATTCACAACTTTTTTAAGGCTAAAACATGGATTTTCTAAAGTGACATTGACTGATCAGGCCATCTTTTTGTTTAAAAAAAAGCTATCAATAATTTCAACTGGAAATTAATTTGTATGAACTACATTACAAAATGTAGTAATTGTTAGTTCATTATTTTTTATTTTCTTTCTTCTTTCTTATGAAAGGCCCTTATCAGAATAAGTGATAGTTTCAGCCCCTGAAGACTCCATAAAAATAGCTATAAAATATCCTCAATTTGAGCAAACTAACACAGAGAAATGGATCTAGTCTAGGCTTGGACGTACCAGCTACGGTAATCTCAACTTAGTATCACCTACCAATGTTGGCTATCCTGCTGCTTGCTGGAAGTGCTATTATTTGTGGGCTGAAGTCCTCAGGAAGGGAATGCAGAGGTATATGGGAGTACAGGGTCATGTTGGACCACAGGTACACCCCCACATCATCTATATGGGTTGTCACCAGGAAATCACCAGTGGGGGATAAACTAAGGGAGGTAACTGCTGCATCCACAAGGAAACAGTCAATTAGGCTAGAAAGAAAAATGCAAATTATGTGTATATTGTAGCACTTGAAAACATATGCTGATGCGGATTTTCATTTTAAAAATAGGCGTCCTTAAAATGACACACCATAAATTAGACTAGTCACTGAACAAAAGTATATATTGGGAGAAGTACATATATATTTCACAGCCAAAAAATTAGACCTTGTATCAAAACGATTTGATATACAGGCGAACTAAAATGTCAAAACGAATTCTTTCTTTTCACTTATGTTCATCAATGAATGAATCAAAAACAAGAATTTTTAAAAATAAAATATTGCAACTTAAATGTTAATTACAATTAGTGGGCTGAGAAACTCCCTAAATCAAGGGGAAGGGGGGTGAATTAGCCCCCAAATTGTATACTGCACTCCCTCATTTTTTTCTTCTTTTACTTCCACAGTAAGGATGTAATAAAAAAACAACCATTTAGTCTCCTTATTTTAAAAGTTAATGGAAACAGTGACAGTAGCAAAGATAGTTCAAAAGGCAGTCCCACTGTGAGATCTGAATGGAATGATTGAAAAACCCTCTAAAATAAAAATAATGTGATTACTGAACAACACCCACCACCAAGTTCTACAAATTAAAATACAAAGAAAAAAGAAAATAATAAAAATATATAACATTTCACATATCATAACTCAGGGTATTCAAAAGTAACTAGTGAAATTTGTGACAATTTTATATGTTATTCAAAATGTATTCTCACAACTTGAAGTGATCTCTAATTTCTAGCAAGATTTTAGTCATAGCAGGATGGTTTAAAAGGAATATGAATGCATTTAAATATTTATATAGTAAAAAAGAAACTGATCATTCTGGAAAAATCATGTACAAGCATACTAATAATAGTGAATTCATTACAAATACTCAACAATCTTTACTGGAGGTGGCAGAGGAACCCTATAAATGAGGATCTTCATTTGGAGAACCAAATTTTGTAGATAGTCTAACAGGGGACATAACGTTTGTAAACATGGATGTGGAATGCAGGAAATCTTATTAAATCAATATGAAGGTGCATTAACTCTGGCTGAAATACAGAACTCCTTAGTAAAGTGATATCTGTAAGCAAAGTAATGGCAACAGGCAATTATTAACCATAACTCTTTTAAATAGTAAAATTAAAATTAAACTCTCTCTAGGTATCAGTAATCCAAAATTGTATCCAAATCTGGTTATAATGGCAACAAGCATTGTAAAGTTATTCTTTGGAACCACTGTCAGGACTATGTCAATCACAGGTTGTAACACCCATAAAAGACTATCAGGGAATATACGAAATCAAACTCACTTAACCTCTCATCAATCTAAAGCTACTGCCACATTTGGATGAAGTCCCAAGCATCTGGTGAAGTCCCAAACATTGGGTGAAGAAATCTAGGAGAAATAAAAGGCTTGACAATGTGCAGAAATGGACCAATTACTCTTACACAAAACTAGCCCCACCCCCCACCCCCTATTTAGGACTGTGAGACAATATTCACACATCACGCAAATCTAGGAGAAATAAAAAGCTTGACAATGTGCAAAAATGGACCAATAACTCTTACACAAAACTAGCCCCACCCCCACCCCCTATTTAGGACTGCGAGACAATATTCACACATCAGAATTGTTGAATGGTTCTCAAACTATGACCATTACACTAAGATCCCATGTGAATGTATGTAGTTAATTGTCAAGGACCATAACCCTATCCAAAATGGAGTTAACATGATAAAATGAATAAAAGGCACATCTAAGGGCTTAAGACAACAAACACACTGAACAAGATCAGAATATATTTAATGGCTCCTGAACTGTGTTGGTTATAAGACTGAGTCATAGAAGATACAAATTACTCATGGGACAATTTCATTAACTCCAAAAGAATTGGATGTGAAGTAATGAAAACCTGTAAAAGACACATCTACATGTAATATGCAATTCACCTACCGAATGGCATCCAATTAAGTGTGACATTACAGATCTGTGCTGGTTACAAGCAGCATCTCAAATGAAGATATGAAGCTAATTATCATGGGTTATTCTTCTATCAAAAACGATATTGATTACACCAGTTCTAAAGTAGGCAAAAAACTACAATACAATCTATATACCAAACTGCATCAACAAATTCTGAATGATTTCTAAGCTATGCTGATTGCAAAGATCTGCTGTAGTAGGGAAAAGGGCAATAACTTTGGGAAAGGGGCATGAACTCCATCTCAATTTGACCTGAAAAGTTAAAACCTGTAAAGACAGATCAATATGTTATTGACAAATTACATACCAAAAGGCATTTTATTATGTGTAAGGGTTGCAGAGCTATGCCAGTAATAAGAAGTGTCAAGAGACAGACAGACCAACAGATGGATTGATAGACAGATGAACAAGTTTTTTTGTTTATGGTTGTAGCATAATGTTTCAGCACATGATTGGCTATACATGGTGGCCATATATTTGGTGGAAGAATGCCAAAAGACCTCAGAAACTTACAAACAAGTTTTCTCTCATAAACACACTGACAGAGCCATAGAATCGAACCAATACAGACAGAAGTGAGATGTGACTGGACTGTAAAATTTAGTGCCTTTGATCACCTGGACACTCGTTACCTCGTTAACAGAAAAGGTGTGTGCGTGTGTGTTAGTGATTTGAATTTTCAATGCAGCTTTACCAATTTTTTTTAGTCATATTGCTATGATGTCTTCAGAATGGCAGTTTATGGTGATGTAATGAGGCACAGACATTATCATGTCTCACCCAGTCATATTATCATGTCACCAGTCCTAACACTAACCTCTTAATGTTAAGTGCCAAGTGAGGCAGCTGCTAGTACAATTTTTATGAGTCTTTGGTAAGACTCAGCCTGGGTTCGAACCTGCAACCTCCCATATCTGAGACATGCTCTAACCACTCAGGCCAGAAAAGGTGATTAATAAAAGGCTCCTGCATCTCAGTGATGGGCCATATGTATTTTTGACACCTATCATTTACATAACATTCCTTCCTTACTATTTTATACCCTGCTTTCCTCACCTTCCAGTTGGTAGATCCCATGTTCTAACTGTGCTGTCCATGCCAGAGGTGACCAGCCAGCGAGCGTCTGGGCTAAAAGACTGAAAATTAAAGTGTAAAGAATAGCATTATCTAACATTCTTACATGTGAATGATCATATTTTCCATTGCATTATGATGGGAAATATGTTTCATCACATCATCGCTGTCGCTTCATATGTCCTACCATGATTACACTGCATAAAACTGGCCCACCCAATTTCATCCCCACATTCATTCACAGTAATTAAGATAAATATTAAAAGCAACACAGTTACATTGTCAAACATGCAGCAGTTGAAGTTACTGCCTCCAACAGGACTTTTGCACCTACAGATCTTTCTATATGTACAGACTCTAGAATTCTACCTGAAAAAATGGTAGTAATTGCATTTCTTTTTTAAATGAATTTTCTTATTATTTTTTATGACAGGGAAATCTTGAACACATACTTCTCTATTCTCTGAACACTGATACAGACTCCGCTATTCTTTGAAGACTAATATAGACTCCTCTATTTTTGCTACAACCAGATGATATCATGTGTTGATTGTTTCTAAGTTAATAATGTATTCTACATTGTACATCTTCAAAATATTCAATTGATGGCTTTTAATTGACTGACAGCAAATTCTATCAACAAATCACATTCCTGTAATTGTCAGAGGTCATACCATGTCAGTGATGCTGCTGTCATGTCCCACAAATGTCCTGACTATTCTCCTGGTGTCAAGGTCCACAATAAGGAGCTGGAAGTTGTCAAGGGCAACTGCTAACATAGAGCTGAATACAGAAACAATAAATGTACATCCTGGAAAGCATACTGTAAAATCACAATGTTCAGTTAAATTGAATTAAATTTAAGAAGCATATAATTTAATATAAACACTCGACTAAAGGTATAGTATTCAATAAATTTAATAGACACTCAATTTCGTGAGACTGGAATTCCACAATTCAGGGGTCAATGATACCCAAGGGGGGCATTTGAAACACAAAATTTTGTAGTAATACTTATCTTATTGGTCTTTAACCGAAGGCAAAATTGGTACACAAAAAAGTTGGAAAGAAGCACGGTTTCTGAGCATACAAGGTTTTGTTTATTTGGTGGTATACTGAATAACCAATTTGGTTCATCTGAGATGTTTTATTTGCTCCATCACTGAGATTGTCTGATGGAAACCCCCATAATACTACCAGCCTGAGTCTCAGTCCCTGTATGTGTATTAGATCAAGCATACAAGATTTACAAACTATTCTGTACTCAAATGTCAGTTATGTTTTAAAAAAAACTCAAAACTTATCAGCACTTTATGTTCAGGGGCATCCATACTCTGTTCACAACACTCCTTTCAATAGCATCCATACTCTTTGTTCACAACACTCCTTTCAATAGCATCCATACTCTTTCTTTACAACACTCCTTTCAATAGCATCCATACTCTTTCTTCACAACTCCTTTCAATAGCATCCATACCCTTTGTTCACAACTCTTTTCAATAGCATCCATACTCTGTTCACAACACACCTTTCAATAGCATTCATACTCTGTTCACAACACTCCTTTCAATAGCATCCATACACTTTGTTCACAACACTCTTTTCAATAGCATCCATACTCTTTCTTCACAACACTCCTTTCAATAGCATCCATACTCTGTTCACAACACTTTTCAATAGCAACCATACTCTTTCTACACAATACCATCTATACTCTTTGTTCACAACATTCCTTTCAATAGCATCCATACCTTTTGTTCACAACACTCCTTTCAATAGCGTCCATACCCTTTGTTTACAACACTCCTTTCAACAGCATCCATTCCTTTTGTTCACAACACTCTTTTCAATAGCATCCATACTCTTTCTTCACAACACTCCTTTCAATAGCATCCATACCCTTTGTTCACAACACTCTTTTCAATAGCATCCATACTCTGTTGACAACACTCCTTTCAATAGCATCCATACTCTTTGTTCACAACACTCCTTTCAATAGCAACCATACTCTTTCTTCACAATACTGCTTTGAATACCATCTATACTCTTTGTTCACAACAATTTTAATTTTGAGGTTGAATAGGGTGATTAAAAATATGATGTCCTGAGCTGCACTGATCTCCCAAGAACAGCTTGTAGCTATCCTGATTTCCCAAAGATAGCTTAAGGTATACTAATATCCCAAGAATAGCTCTGAGATACACCGATCTCCCATTCATTTGGACCTTTTACTAATAAAAAAAAATGGTGATAAAATTAGGTGGGCGAGCCCTTAGCCCAAGGATGAACAAGTCATTATTTACTGGTATATTTTGATGTGATGTCAAAAGCTCCAAATTGAAAAAGACAAAATGGGAAATGGGAATGAACAATGAGACCAGGTGACTGTCAGGGCAGGTTTAACTGCATTTGAATTACATGTCTATATTAATGTGAAATGGGAATGACCATTGACACCAGGTGACTGTCATGGCAGGTTTCACTGCACTCAAATCACATGTCTATACTAATTTTCATTCATTTGTATCACTATAAGTTCTTATTTAAAACATCAATCAGGTTTGATGAAATTCTACTAATGTCAAATGGCTTTAACAATTCTAATCTTTAGTACTGGGAAATAGACAAAAGGAATAATTTATACGTCCATTAGATTTTAGAAAACATTTTTACCAGATCAATGACAAAGCTGTACTTCAGAAATATGAAATATAAAGATGTTCAAAAATAATACTATCATTTTTAGCCCATATTTCAACAGCAGATCCTAAACCATCGATATTTACAGAGGTTTCAGGTGAGCTAGCCCATTTAACTACGAAAGTTCCCAATTGTCAAAAACGCTGTTTCTTGACTTATAAGTTCAGCATCATCATCTCTCTCTCTCTCTCTCTCTCTCTCTCTCTCTCTCTCTCTCTCTCTCTATATATATATATATAATATATTATATATATATATATATGACAGACAAAAGTGTATGGATGCATATATATGCAAAATTCATGATTTTCTATGACTTATTACCAGTAAAAAATATTTTTATATAATGAGGGTATAGGAAATATAAATTTGCAATTTTTCTTTCTGGTATCTAGCCAGATATAATTTGATACATATAAAATGTATCTAAAGTTTAAAACAGCTGATGTGTTTTTGTTGCATAAAATATTCAGTGACTGAAAACGAGCATTTTATACCACATCAAGCATTCATACACATTTGTCTATCATAAATTACTAAGCTTTATCTAGCATCCATACACATATTTATCTATCATAAATTACTAAGCTTTATCTAGCATCCATACACTTCTTCTATCATACATTTCTTAGTTTTATCAAGCATCCATACACTTTTGTCTATCATAAATTACTTAGCTTTATCTAGCATCCATACACATTTGTCTATCATAAATTTCTTAGCTTTATCTAGCATCCATACACTTTTGTCTATCATAAATTTCTTAGCTTAATCTGGCATCCATACACTTTTTCTATCATACATTTCTTAGTTTTATCAAGCATCCATACACTTTCATCTATCATAAATTACTTAGCTTTATCTAGCATCCATACACTTTTGTCTATCATAAATTTCTTAGCTTTATCTAGCATCCATACACATTTGTCTAAAGTTACCTTTCCATGTACACTCACACATGCAGTGAATTCAAAAGGAAACAGTTTAAAGATGGAGATAGTTACCTTTCTCTATGAAGAAGAATTTGAGATATAAGTTTTTCAAGCATAAGTGATTCTAATAAGTCCTTTCTCTTGAACCTCCAGAACTTGATTTCCCCATTAAGTCCAGCTGTCACAGTGATCTGGTTCAAACCATCAACTGCCACACCCTGGATACTACATGAATGAGCTGGAAAACAAGATAAAACCATCAAATGCCACACCCTGGAAACTGCATGAATGAGCTGGAAAACAAGATAAAACAATCAACTGCCACACCCTGGATACTGTATGAATGAGCTGGAAAACAAGATAAAACCATCAACTGCCACACCCTGGATACTGCATGAATGAGCTGGAAAACAAGATAAAACCATCAACTGCCACACCATGGATACTGTATGAATGAGCTGGAAAACAAGATCATACTAATGAGCACAAAAGAACATCCTTCCAAACAAAATGCTGTAGAATGAACTGACATACTACTGGGTGAAAAGAATTTTCAGGAGTGTTGAAACCATCTTTTATTCTTCCGCAATACCATGATTTCAGATTCGCTGTTGTGATGCATATACTGGATGTCAGACTGGTTCCATTTTCATTTAGAACAGTATAGACATCAGCAGTAGTGAAAACTACATAACAATAAAATCATCCATTCAGGGGGGAGTAGCAACAATTGCAACATTATATGACAGCCATCTTGGCAGCCATATTTGATGTACATTTGGCACCATTTTCATTCAGGACCAACTAGATGTCATTAGAAATCTATTGGTGAAAATTCCATGTTGATATAATGATCCATTTTGAGAGTAAAGATACTATTTTCAAAATACTGATGGTCAATTTATATCATTTTCATTTAGAAATGTTATGATTAAAAAAAACAAAATGGCTTTCATTTAATAGGAATGGAAGATTGCCACCATGATCAGCATTATAAAAAAGTCTTTTAGTGAAAACCCCATGCTGATTAATGACTACCGCATATACTCGCGTATAAGCCGAGAAATTTAGGACAAAAATAAGGCCTGGAAGAAGGGGGGTCGGCTTATCTGCAGGTCAAGTTCCAAACCTGAAATTTATAATGCTTTTTCCCCTCGATTTCCAATATTTATTGTTTCCATCGATCGCCGAATATGAGATCACATGCCTAATGATGCCACATGGCTGATAAGATTTGTCCTGACGTGAAGTAAAACAAATATTTTTTTCTAACATAAGTGGTAGGATAATGAATGAAAAACATGTTTTTAACGTACTTTACGTCTATTTGACAGATGTCCATCCACCAGAAAATACAGCCATACGTGTTATTTGAACCACGCAAATACGTGTAATTTCCAAAAGAACCGCCATATTAGTAATCTCTATTCAAGTATTTAACCCTCAGCTAAACAGTAATCATTAAACTCTACGGTTTCGTAGAAATGCACGCAAGTTTATTTCAGTGTAAATATGAAAAGAATCTACGTGAAAAAATAAAAGAATTACGATACTGAAGGTATACAGCCATACGTGTTATTTGAACTACGGAAATACGTGTATTTTCCATAAGAACCGCCATATTAATAATCTCTGGTCAAGTATTTATCCCTCAGCTAATCAGTAATAATTAAACTCTACGGTTTAGTAGAAATGTACGCTAGCCATTTCAGTGTAAATATGAAAAGTATCTACGTAAAAAGAAATAAAAGAATTACGATACTGAAGGTATACAGCCATACGTGTTATTTGAACTACGGAAATACATGTATTTTCCATAAGAACCGCCATATTAATAATCTCTGGTCAAGTATTTATCCCTCAGCTAATCAGTAATAATTAAACTCTACGGTTTCGTAGAAATGCACGCTAGCCTATTTCAGTGTAAATATGAAAAGTATCTACGCAAAAAGAAATAAAAGAATTACGATACTGAAGGTATATACGACAAACATTTTGATCGCGAGTAGAAATACATGTATGACAGTCTTCGAGAAACAATAGCGAGAGGCTCCATAGGGTTTTGTTGCGTGCACGCTTAGGAATGGTAAATAACAGTGCAATATACGAGTCAGCGTGAATAATTGTAAAACAATATAATTTGTTGGATTTCTTTGACAGGTGTTTTAGAAGTAATCGGGAGCCACAGTTTATATACAACTATTATTTAGTTGTTTGTAAAGCAAAGTGGTTTGTTAGCAGAAGATTGTTGTACAATAGCTACCATATGCTTAATCTGTGGTAAATGCCTCGGGGAGAATAGGTTTGTTTTGTTGCACAATGCCAATGACTTAACTAATAGATGCCAACTCTCAGATGTATTGTTTAATGAGATATGGTAGTGGACATGGTTTCTGCTCAAAGTTATAAACTGTCACAATACTTGAATAATGTCCACGCTGAAACCAATCATAGTTTGATCGATTGAATCACACTACCTGTAGTTTAAAAAACACAACACAAATAACAATGATAAATAATTATCAAATACAAATTGAAAACCAACCACACATAGAAATAATTACAGGATAAGGTATATAAATAGTATACTACTACTGAAAGAAATTATTTCAGTTTAATCTCTGTAGAAGTTTATGTTCAATTCAATCGGATAAAATGAATAGTGTTGGAAGTAAAAGAAAGCGGTCTGCTTATGATGCCACATTCAAACTTAAAGTTATTGAATATGCAGAAGCAAATAACAACTGTGCTGCAGCACGCGAATTTGTTGTGAACGAGAAGCAAGTACGGGGTGGGGTGGGGGACGACGTATATGATGAAAGCACGCCCGTAACAGATGCCGAGTTTCGTGAACTGTTTGGCGAGACTGATACAGAGCCCGATTTTGAAGGATTCTAAACGTGATCGAACTTTTATAATTCATGATTTTAGAATGAGGATTAATTAAATTTCCATTAAGACTTAACACTTCAGAATTGTTTTTATTTCAACATATAAACTAGATTTCTTTCTTTTATTTTATTTAATAATGTGATTTACCTAAATAAATGTATTCAGAACTCACTTTGTGCATCTTGTGATGTACCGTTTGTATAAAAATTATGAGTCAGCTTATACGCGGGTCTTGCACTTTATACCACTTTTACCAATTCAGTTTGGGGGGGGGGGGGTCGGCTTATATGCGAACGGGCTTATACGCGAGTATATACGGTATCTGTTTTGGGGGAGAAACAAGATTTTCAAGATGGCTGCCAGAAGACATATTGGATATCAGATGAATACCATTTCCATTTAAGAGACATCATAAGAAGTCTTCTAGTGAAAGCATAATGCCATTATGACCAGCCATATAAGATTTTCCCCATATTTGAGGTTGGATTGGCACCATTTTCATTCACGACCAATTAGACATAATAAACCTTTTTGTGAAAACCCAAAACTTATATGTATTCAGATAACAGGATTTTTCATGATGACCACTGACATGCACATATTGGATGTCTGAGTAGAACCATTTTCAGGGAGAACCAGATGAACATCACAACAGTCATTTAGTAAAATATCATGCTGATTTGTTCAGAAGGTGTAGTGATAAAAAGATTCACAAGATGGCAGTAGTGGCAGCCATAATGAATACGCGAGTGGCAACCTAAGTATCATAATAATTCTGGTGAAAACCTCATCATGACAAACCATTCAGAAAAATTAGCAATAACAAGATCTTCAAGATGGATTCACTATGTTGCCCATGTTATGTTAGACATCAGATCAGCACCATTTTCACTTAAAATCAACTATACATCACAAGAAGTGAAAACCCATATTCATATAAATTTCTGTTCAGGTGTATGTCAGATTAATACCATTTTCACTTGTGACCAACTATACATCATAAAAAAATTCTCTGAGTGAAATCCCAATGTTGATATGACCATTTATTCAGGAATCTCTTATCAAAAGGTGACAACAACCAAGACATAGTTTGTAGACCACAAGCTGTAAACACATAGCCACTAACTGTAAATGGTGGCCACAAGCTACAATTTTTTTCAATGTACTGCAAATTAATGAAAATACACGGCAATAGTAACATCTATATCTTGTGAGGCAGTGCTGTTAATTGCTATAAAATAATAACCAGCACATACGTGTAAATTATGACCTTCATAATAGGTATTTAATCGATTTCATGTTTGATTTTGATGTTTTGATGTCTGTGTAATCCCAACTATAAGACGACATAATGTAAAAATATAAAAACATAACTTTTAATCACAAACAAGTCTCATTATTAAAATCCAAAATGTCATCAATGGTATTACTTTGGAAGTCAATGCAACTTTTCATCTGCTCTTGTATTAATTTCTGACGTCTTTTATTACCTGAGCCTTAATTTGCACCTACCAAACGGATCACCGTAGGAGCCTCTATATATTCCTGACTGCAGGTTGTACACATCAACATGACCTGAACTGTAGCCAACAGTTGTAAAATTTCCACAGGAAGTGATGTCCACTGCCTGAAATTAGATAAATGTGGTAAAGTTCTACAGGAAGTGATATCCATTACCTGCAATTATTTAAAAATAACAAGAATTGCCTGCTATTGGACAAAAGTGGTCACATTTCCACAGGATGTGATGTTCTCTGCTTGCAATTCAAAAAAAGTGGTAACATTTCTACAGGAAATTATGTAAAATACTTTTCTGTATTTGATTCAAGTAATGTTGAATGAAATGCCATATAATGTAGTACATGATACAGTACTCCCTTGTTATAATGTTACCTAGAGAGAGAGAGTACACAGCCTTATAATTAAGTACATGATACAGTACTCCCTTGTTATGTTACCCAGGGAAACAGTACACAGCCTTATAATTAAGTACATGATACAGTACTCCCTTGTTATAATGTTACCTAGAGAGACAGAGTACACAGCCAAACAATGAAGTACATGAAACAGTACTCCCTTGTTATGTTACCCAGGGAGACAGTACACAGCCTTATAATTAAGTACACGATACAGTACTCCCTTGTTATAATGTTACCTAGAGAGACAAAGTACACAGCCTTATAATTAAGTACATGATACAGTACTCCCTTGTTATAATGTTACCTAGAGAGACAGAGTACACAGCCTTATAATTAAGTACATGATACAGTACTCCCTTGTTATAATGTTACCTAGAGAGACAGAGTACACAGCCAAACAATGAAGTATATGAAACAGTACTCCCTTGTTTTGTTACCCAGGGAGACAGTACACAGCCTTATAATTGAAGCACATGAAACAGTACTCCCTTGTTATAATGTTACCCAGGGAGACAGTACACAGAGTTATAACTGAAGTACATGAAACAGTAATCCCTTGTTATAATGTTACAGTCTTGTAATGAAATACATGATACTCTAATTGTACTACTAAATAATGGTTATCTGACTATACCTGAGGGGCCATTTAGTGAGGCTATCTTCTATTTATGTTAGATCAACAAAAATAAACTGGAGAGAATGATCTTGCAATTGCTAATGTTCTGTAACTTAAAGATTACAAAATACAATGCAAAAAACATTGATTTTACAGTAGTTAATGTGTCTGTAACTTAAAAATTACCAAATACAATGCAAAAAGAACCATTGATCTTACAGTTGTTAAAGTGTGTCTGTAACTTAAAAATTACCAAATACAATGCAAAAAACATTGATCTTTTTGTTAAAGTGTGTCTGTAACTTAAAGATTAACAAATACAAAGCAGAATGCATTGATCTGTTTGTTAAAGTGTCTGTAACTTAAAGATTACCAAATACAATGCAAAAAAACATTGATCTGTTTGTTAAAGTGTGTCTGTAACTTAAAGATTAACAAATACAATGCAAAAAACATTAATCTTACAGTTGTTAAAGTGTGTCTGTAACTTAAAGATTACCAAATACAATGCAAAAAAACATTGATCTGTTTGTTAAAGTGTGTCTGTAACTTAAAGATTACCAAATACAAAGCAAAAAGCATTGATCTGTTTGTTAAAGTGTGTCTGTAACTTAAAGATTACCAAATACAATGCAAAAAAACATTGATTTGTTTGTTAAAGTGTGTCTGTAACTTATAGATTACCAAATACAATGCAAAAAACATTGATCTGTTTGTTAAAGTGTGTCTGTAACTTAAAGATTACCAAATACAATGCAAAAAACATTGATCTGTTTGTTAAAGTGTCAAATACAATGCAAAAAACATTGATCTTACAGTTGCTAAAGTGTGTCTGTATGTGACTTCATCATTTTTAAATCTGTCATGCTCCAGTTTGTGTTCTCCCATTGTACATCTTCCATAACTCCAGGTAGTAACAAGCCGCAGACCACGATGACATGCTGTGATGTTGTCCCAGTCACTTTGACGGCTTGGCTCTGTAACAGGGAACAAATAAAACAGTTTTTTTCTTATTCTGAAAAAGTGCTAGGTTCGTTCCTTTGAATACATTTATATGCCTAAAAGAGAATTATGTTTGGTTGATTGTTTTGAATATTTATGTGATCAATGGATATATAATAATATACATTTTACAAGCATCAACATATTCTTTTCTAATGATTAGGAAATGATTATCATCTTGTATGTTGACTAATTTAAAACCACTTAAATGTGATCTTTATCATGTGTTATCAAGCCAGATATAATGAATGTCAGAGAAAATATAACATTCTTATGTCTACGTAATTTTGTTGTTCATCAAATAATCACTTATAGGCTTTGTTGTATCAACTAAAAACCCCGCGAATACCCCCCCCCCCATTTTGCAGACTTCTACAGTCACTGATATTCTTCTAATGCTAGATTGAAAATCATTTCATTGCCAAACCCTTCACTCATTTTTGACAGTATCAAAACACCCTTCAAATGCACTCTGGCCAAATCAAAACACTCTTCAAACTCTCTCTTGCTGAATCAAACATAATTATGTCATTGATTTCCATAATACAGTCATAAAATAGGCAACACCTATTGTGTATTTGTCATTGATTCATAGAGGGAATTATATAATACTGTAGTTAGATATTATATGGTTTGTAATCATTATTACACCTTCCATCACTCCAACTGCTTTAGTAAGTGTAATGTTAATTAGGAAATCCTGGGAACATCTCAGGGATATAGAGGACATAGTATCTGGAAATTAAGTTTTAATCTAACTTCTTTTCTGATGCTACAAATGGTACCACTTTTCCGATGCTACAAATGGTACCGCTTCAGTGCCAATATTTTGTGCAATTTTTTAAATCAAGTGGTTTTCTACAATTCTTTCTAAATACTACAAACTGCACAGCTTCCATACCAGTATTATGTGCATTATTTGAAATGAATGTTTTTTAAACTTCTTTCTATACAAAACAAATTGTACAGCTTCATTGTCACTATTTTGTGCATTATCTGAAATCAAGTTTTTTTTCCCAAAACTTCTTTCCAAACACCACAAACTGTAAAGCTAGATTGCCAGTACCTTGTGCATTTTCTGAAATAAAGATTTTTTTTCCAAACTATATTGAAAACACCAAAACCTGTATAGCTTTATTGCAGTACCTTGGGCATTATCTGATACCAGAAAAAGCAGTGCAAATTCTGTGTCATTGAACCTCATGTCTTCAATAGAAAATCACTAAAAATGTTGCAACATCATAAAACACATGCTTTGTAAGTTTAACAAAATCTACAATTATTACTTACTTACTGTTGCAAAAACAAAACAAAGAGAATCTTTTAGGTAGCTTTAAAATCGATTTATACTTCTGTGCTGTTATATGTCTTTCTGTTGTTACATGTCAGTAATCAGATCTGTACATTTTTATTCAGAACCATTTAAATATTGCTGGAAGTATTAATGATAACCTGACATCAATGTTATTAATACCACAAAGAGTTGTCAATACAGGATTTATGTGATGGCATCTATGGTTATCAAAGAACTATTTTTATAAAAAAAATACATAGATACATAATGCATGGCTCTGTTCATTAACAAAAGAGTCTAGGCTATATGCTCCAACTGGGCATCAAGGACTTCATATGAACAGTTTAAGATTCTGATTTCCCTGGCCTACAATATCTCATCTCTATGGTTCAAACCTCAGTGTTAAAACAAAATCAAGAACCGTTGAAAATCCATTTACAATTTTATATTAGTCACTGTTGTGAAAGCAAGCTCCGTTGATACATGGGTTTCAAGTCGTCTCTTAAAACAATGTAGTACACCAGTGACTCAAACAGGTTGGTATAGTCATTGAAATTCTTGCCAGTCTTTCTTGTTTAATCGACTGACAAATACCAGGATTGTATCAGCTGCCAATGGAGGCTATCAAAATTCTGGTGGCACAAGACAGAAAACTCTTATATCAATATGTCAGAATTATATTGTCTAGCATGGGAGATAAGTCTTGCAAGCATGATTAGTCTTGCACCAAAAAGTGGCATGATAAAGATGCCTCCAGTAATACATGTTAATAATTTGACAATACATGCCAAGATGGATGTGAACCACACTGGGGGTCTGGCTATATTGAGACATGGTTATCTCCAAAAAGTCATTTCTGAACTATCGTTGGGTCTAGAAATTATAGCTACAATTGAGGTAATATCAGTCAAGTGTCACACTGAACTCAATAATCATAACAAAACTGACAATTACAGAAAGGGAATTTTTTTTCCAGAAAAGACAAAATAGGTTAGGTACAAATATAAATCAAGTACAGAATCAAACCGAAGCACCACATACCCTCAAGGCAGGTATTCACTACATGGGATGTTGAATTTTTATTAATTCTATATTGATCAAATATTTTTATGCGCCAATTTATTCCCATGCAACAAAAATAGATTTGTGTCTAGCATGTAAAGGACGAAGATAAAAAATGATGAGAATTTTTTTTCAATGATAGAAACTGAGCAGAGTAAAAAAATAGACAGAAAAAATTACTGCGAGAAAACTCTAAATAATTGTATGTATATATATATATATATATATATATATATATATATATATATATATATAGTAAATGAAGCATGGATGACATTTGGTACTACCCAAGGGAAGATCACTCATGTCTGACTTCACTTGCTGACCAGCACTTTTCAGAGGTCTTAAATTGCTTTGTTTGTTTGATTTGGATTTTTAACGTAGCTTTAACAATTTTTCAGTCATATCACTATGATGTCTGCAGTGAGGCAGTTTACAGTAATGTCTAACATTATTCTGACACCAGGCTGACCAGTCCTAACACTAATCTCTTAATGCTGAGCATCAAGTGAGGCAGATGTTAGTACCTTTTATGTAAGTCTTTGGTATGACTCGATCAGGGATCGATTCCACGATATCCCACTTCAATGGCAGACGCTCTAACCACTAGGCCACCGGAGCGGTTCTTGAATTGCAAGGTAGTAGATGAAACCCAAGGTATGGAGACTGACTAATGCATTTGAAGAAGAAATCCCAAGTTCATATGACCATCCATTCAAAAGAATAATGCAATAATGAGATTTCTCTAATGGCCAATGTGAAGGACATATTGTACATCTTAGCAGTACCATTTTCAGTAAAGAAAAACTACAACTTGGGATAAATGTTTATGTAAATACAAAAAACAGAATGAGTATTAATAGTAGACTAGTGCTAACACACAGATGGATGACAGACATCAGACCATTGCACAAGCACTTCTGTTCTAGGTATAAGGTAGAGCTATTACTTTTGTAGGATTGTTGTCCAAGAAGTCGGCTAATTTCATGTAATAAAACAAGTGTGGACTTTAGAGTTAATCAAGATAAGGTGTTACTGATCATACTGAATAAACAACCAGTAGGACAATATGTTGTTTTTTCCGCCATAACATCAACATTATTTTCATTAGCTCAGAATTCCATTAATCTATTACAGGCAGCATGCCCTATGCCCACTGACCTGCTGCAAACTCGGTGATGGGGGCCATCTTGTACTTGTCCCGTTTCAATCCAGACCGCTTGGTGGCTGACTTTAGGAAGGAGGCTCTACCCAGGCTTTTGTTGTACTTGTCATGGATAACAGAAAAAGACCTGAGTGTACTGTCTTGACCTGGAGGAAAAAAAATTGGCACATTTAACATGTATCTGGGAAATGCTATGCACTAAATTAATGATCAAATATCAGAAATTGCTACAATGAAATGCAGGACAAACTTATAAATTGTAATACCAGAATATAGCAACTGTGAAATGCATGATAAAATGTTATAGATTTTATTTACTTGAATAATTGCAACCGTGAAATGCATGATAAACTGTAAGAAATTTCAATGCCAGAATAATTGCAACATTGAAATGCATGATAAACTGTAAGAAATTTCAATGCCAGAATAATTGCAACATTGAAATGCATGATAAACTGTAAGAAATTTCAATGCCAGAATAATTGCAACATTGAAATGCATGATAAACTGTAAGAAATTTTAATGCCAGAATAATTGCAACCGTGAAATGCATGATAAACTGTAAGAAATTTTAATACCAGAATAATTGCAACAGTGAAATGCATGATAAACTGTAAGAAAGTTTAATACCAGAATAATTGCAACAGTGAAATGCATGATAAACTGTAAGAAATTTCAATGCCAGAATAATTGCAACAGTGAAATGAATGATAAACTGTAAGAAATTTTAATGCCAGAATAATTGCAACAGTGAAATGCATGATAAACTGTAAGAAATTTTAATGCCAGAATAATTGCAACAGTGAAATGCATGATAAACTGTAAGAAATTTTAATGCCAGAATAATTGCAACAGTGAAATGCATGATAAACTGTAAGAAATTTCAATGCCAGAATAATTGCAACAGTGAAATGCATGATAAACTGTAAGAAATTTTAATGCCAGAATAATTGCAACAGTGAAATGCATGATAAACTGTAAGAAATTTTAATACCAGAATAATTGCAACAGTGAAATGCATGATAAACTGTAAGAAAGTTTAATACCAGAATAATTGCAACAGTGAAATGCATGATAAAATGTAAGAAATTTCAATGCCAGAATAATTGCAACAGTGAAATGAATGATAAACTGTAAGAAAGTTTAATGCCAGAATAATTGCAACAGTGAAATGCATGATAAACTGTAAGAAATTTTAATACCAGAATAATTGCAACAGTGAAATGCATGATAAACTGTAAGAAATTTTAATACCAGAATAATTGCAACATTGAAATGCATAATAAACTGTAAGAAATTTCAATGCCAGAATAATTGCAACATTGAAATGCATGATAAACTGTAAGAAATTTTAATGCCAGAATAATTGCAACAGTGAAATGCATGATAAACTGTAAGAAATTTTAATACCAGAATAATTGCAACAGTGAAATGCATGATAAACTGTAAGAAAGTTTAATACCAGAATAATTGCAACAGTGAAATGCATGATAAACTGTAAGAAATTTCAATGCCAGAATAATTGCAACAGTGAAATGAATGATAAACTCTAAAAAAGTTTAATGCCAGAATAATTGCAACAGTGAAATGCATGATAAACTGTAAGAAATTTTAATACCAGAATAATTGCAACAGTGAAATGCATGATAAACTGTAAGAAATTTTAATGCCAGAATAATTGCAACAGTGAAATGCATGATAAACTGTAAGAAATTTTAATACCAGAATAATTGCAACAGTGAAATGCATGATAAACTGTAAGAAAGTTTAATACCAGAATAATTGCAACAGTGAAATGCATGATAAACTGTAAGAAATTTCAATGCCAGAATAATTGCAACAGTGAAATGAATGATAAACTGTAAGAAAGTTTAATGCCAGAATAATTGCAACAGTGAAATGCATGATAAACTGTAAGAAATTTTAATACCAGAATAATTGCAACAGTGAAATGCATGATAAACTGTAAGAAATTTTAATGCCAGAATAATTGCAACATTGAAATGCATGATAAACTGTAAGAAATTTCAATGCCAGAATAATTGCAACATTGAAATGCATAATAAACTGTAAGAAATTTTAATGCCAGAATAATTGCAACAGTGAAATGAATGATAAACTGTAAGAAAGTTTAATGCCAGAATAATTGCAACAGTGAAATGCATGATAAACTGTAAGAAATTTTAATACCAGAATAATTGCAACAGCGAAATGCATGATAAACTGTAAGAAAATTTAATGCCAGAATAATTGCAACAGTGAAATGCATGATAAACTGTAAGAAAGTTTAATGCCAGAATAATTGCAACCGTGAAATGCATGATAAACTGTAAGAAAGTTTAATGCCAGAATAATTGCAACAGTGAAATGCATGATAAACTGTAAGAAAGTTTAATGCCATAATAATTGCAACAGTGAAATGCATGATAAACTGTAAGAAAGTTTAATGCCATAATAATTGCAACAGTGAAATGCATGATAAACTGTAAGAAAGTTTAATGCCATAATAATTGCAACAGTGAAATGCATGATAAACTGTAAGAAAGTTTAATACCAGAATAATTGCAACAGTGAAATGCATGATAAACTGTAAGAAAGTTTAATACCAGAATAATTGCAACAGTGAAATGCATGATAAACTGTAAGAAAGTTTAATACCAGAATAATTGCAACAGTGAAATGCATGATAAACTGTAAGAAAGTTTAATGCCACAATAATTGCAACAGTGAAATGCATGATAAACTGTAAGAAAGTTTAATACCAGAATAATTGCAACAGTGAAATGCATGATAAACTGTAAGAAAGTTTAATGCCAAAGAAAATGCATCAGTGAAATGCATGATAAACTGTAAGAAAGTTTAATGCCAAAGAAAATGCATCAGTGAAAAGGATGACAGATATATAAGAGAATAAGAAGATGTACAGCAATTTGTTTTCTGTCAGATATCAAAAAGTAAGATAATGCAGACATTTCTAAAATTATACGCCCACTACTATTAAGTACTAAAATATACATTCTAATAAATTAGTCACCAGTTAAGGGAACTCACATAAACTTTTCAAGGTAACAGACTTTGTGACTGTCACAAAAACAATGTTGATAGCAGTAAAAGCCAATTACAATGCAACTATAAATAGCTCAAGGATTACCAATCAAACAGTACTGTACTGGACTTTTTATTTATTTAAATATCCAGTTAACACATCTAAAGTATCATTCTTCTTCCCTGCTGGTATTAAGACTTTAAATTCTTTCCTCCATTGTTTGTCTCATTCAAGCAGACCTCTCACAAGATCCCTGAAATCTCGGCCAATTAGAGGAAAAAGACTGTTTTCATTGCAATGCCAGAATGACACTTTCCCAAAATTAGGTTCATAAAATGGACTCATGAGTAAATTTGCACAAGATGGTATGAAATCATTTTGGTGGAAAAGAGTGGTATGAAATCATTTTGGTGGAAAGAATGGTATGAAATCATTTTGGTGGAAAGAATGGTATGAAATCATTTTGGTGGAAAGAGTGGTACGAAATCATTTTGGTGGAAAGAATGGTACGAAATCATTTTGGTGGAAAGAATGGTATGAAATCATTTTTGGTGGAAAGAGTGGTATGAAATCATTTTGGTGGAAAGAGTGGTATGCAATCATTTGGTGGAAAGAGTAGTATGCAATCATTTTGGTGGAAAGAGTGGTATGCAATCATTTTGGTGGAAAGAGTGGTATGAAATCATTTTGGTGGAAAGAATGGTATGCAATCATTTTGGTGGAAAGAGTGGTATGAAATCAAGGCTAGGCAATGTAAACCTCATTTCTGGGGTGTGTGTTAGACTCTAGCATAACTATTTCACCTGAATTCCGACCATTGCTTGGACTAGGAAGGTTTACTATCAACATACCTGCACTAAGAATGTTTTGTCCATTGCAACTATAATGCTTGACCTTAGTAGGTGGTGCAGAATGTCCAGACCGCTCTCGAAGCAGTCTACCCCCTCCATCTGGGAGGTCAAATATCCATACCTTGAAAAATAAAGTTATAGGCAACGATGACCTGTGGAAAACTAACACAGTGTACTTTGTAGTCTGTCAACACAAGCTAAATAAAAATAAGGTCTGAATCGAAGAGAAAACTTTAACCTGTAATATTAATAAGCTGACCTTCTTTGATGGACTAACATGTCTGTTGATCACGTACAGAATAAATTACAATCCAATTACACTGCTATAAATATGAAGAGTTCTATTTTTAAACACTAAAGAGCTCAAAATAAAGATAAAATTGTCTGTATTTTTTCTGCATACAATTTTTTTTTCATCACAACATAATGTTTCCTATCATAGTATGCCTATGAATTTATATGAGCATCCGTTAACTTTGTTCAATTTTAAATTGAACAACCTTGAACCACATCTACAGGAATGTAATTTATATTCTGCTGGAAAAATGTGCACAATGATTCTCAGACTTTTCAAGAATAAGTCTTACAGACTGCACATTATTATTATTACATGTATTATTATTGCCCATGGGAAGCGTCAAAGATTTATTTATCCTGTATCCATCTAAAGAAATTGCATCCATCAAATGTTTATTTAAAGAGCAAGAGTACCTCTGTCAATATAAACCCAGCATTATGGATAGAAAATCTCTGAAGTAGTATCAATGTCGATAGGAACCCAGCATTATGGATAGAAAATCTCTGAAGTAGTATCAATGTCGATAGGAACCCAGTTTTATGGATTGAAAATCTCTGAAGTAGTCTCAATGTCGATAGAAACCCAGCATTATGGATAGAAAATCACTGAATTAGTCTCAGTGTCAATAGGAACCGTTTTATGGATTGAAAATCACTGAATTAGTCTCAGTGTCAATAGGAACCCAGTTTTATGGATTGAAAATCACTGAATTAGTCTCAGTGTCAATAGGAACCCAGTTTTATGGATAGAAAATTGCTGAATTAGTCTCAATGTCAATAGAAACCCAGTATTATGGATACAAATTGCTGAATTAGTCTCAATGTCAATAGAAACCCAGTATTATGGATACAAATTACTGAATTAGTCTCAATGTCAATAGGAACCAAGTTTTATGGATAGAAAATCACAATTAGTCTCAGTGTCAATAGGAACCAAGTTTTATGGATAGAAAGTCACTAAATCTCAATGTCAAGATATATCGACATGCAATCTATTGTTATTATCTTTTATAGAAGACAAAAATACAAATCTATCAAGGTGACATCATTCAAGGTATTCATCAAATATCTTTACAAACAAGGTTCGAGAAAATCCATTCATATTTGTTCACCAGGATGTTGAAAACTTAGTCCAAGACCTTTAACCTCAATGTCATACTGCTAACTAACAACTTGTTTCTTGAAAGGCAGGCAAATAACATCTGTTCAAGGTCCTATGCTAAATTAAGGACAAAACTACTATAACCTTTGGCATGATCTCAAGATCATTTAGTTTTGATTTTCGAAACAAAAGTGAAGATATGGTAGGTCAGATCCACATCATTTTCCTTCTGAAACAATTAAATATTGCATGACATATTTAAGGGAAAAACCCCAAGTCAATGCTATCACCCATGCTAGTCATAAAACAAATTTTGCGCTTGCAACTATGGTGTCATGCTGGAAGTCTGAAAAACACCATTTTTGTTCAGAACCAGTGACAAAAAAAGTGTTTGAGTGATAACCCCACTTTTGTGAGACTGTCCATTCAAGAGAAGCAGCCAAATAAAATCTTTCAGGATGGCTGCCCACGCAGCCATTTTTAATGTTGTATTAGAAAATTTTTAATATAGGAATAACTAAACTGCTTGAAATAAAGTGGGTGGGTGGGTAAGTGTTAAAATATATGTATGACCATCCATCTGAAAAAATTGAAAATTTTTAAACTTAGGATTTCACTTTGGCATCATTTAGAACCAAATACATGTAGTGAAAAGAGTTTTAAAGAAAATTCCACATATATGTCTTCATCCCAACAACATGACTAGCTGACAACTGATTTTCAAGAAGATCACATTGTTCTGCATGCTGTTTTTATTTACAGTGAAAACCCCACACCATCTTTTAAAGAAGATTTTTAATACTAATTAATACTAATTAAGACTAATAGAGGTCTGTTTGGCTCCATTTGATATGCAGACATGATTTTGGTGTTCTAAAAAAAAAGTTGAAAATGTGAAAGGGAGATTTGGGGGTACTCCTCCAACGGGGTGTCTAGGGGCAGCGCCCCTGATCAGGGGGTTCCAGGAGGCCTCCCCCCCCCCAACTAAAATTGCATTTTACATGCATGAAAAGCTGCTCCTGGCACAACTTATGATCATAATATGTAACAAAATAATCATTTGAAAAACTAACAAACTTACCAAAAATTTGAATAATTTTACAATATTTATTGTCACATGAATTTGTTCTCCAATACTATTGGTACTCAAGTTATTTCATGTGCATGTCAGTGTTCACATTGTAATTAAGTCAATAATTAGGCATTTTTTGCTGCCAACATATTACACTTCTCTCTTTTCATAACAAATATGTAAAACAAACACCAAAATAAATCATCTATATACAAATAATCCCATATATTCACTTGTCTTTTTGTCCTCTGAACAAAACCTGTTGATATGCCAGTTGAGCTCTTTTTGTGGCTTTAAGAAAGATTTCTTTAGTCCTCCTTTTTGTCACCAATGATTTTATTGGCTCAATGTGCAATCGTTTCTTTTTCTTCTCAATGAGCCTTTTTCCTTTCAAGCTTCAGCTTGTATTGGCGACATGCAGTGCACATCTTCTGACAGAGGGCTTAATTTTTTCCGTATGCAGCTTCTTATGTGGAATACACGAAGCAACAGATAAACTTTTCACAAAATTGTCACTTCAGAATCAGTACGATTATATAAATGGTAATGGATGAAATATGTGGAGTGTCTTCTTTACATTGGTGTACATTATGAGTGACTGAATGCACAGATAGATTCAGAAAATTAGATCGGAGTCAATGAGGGGTCAGATTGTGACAGGCGAGAGTTAGGTACCTTGTGTTATATGGTGAGTGTATACATTAATTTGCCCAGAATCAAGTGCCTGTGCAAAATAATCAAAGAATTAAAGACACAAGGCCTAGTATTAAAAAGTCCTGAATAAAACTCAGTTTAAATCTCAAAGAGATCCAAAACTGAAGGCGATGACATGTGTTATGACTTGCAAAGTGCTGAGGTGTCAACAGTCTCTTGCTGAATCACAGAAATATATTCCAGGTTTGAATTTCAAATAAATTCCAATGAATATCTTTATCAAAGACTTCTGTCAGAGCACTTTTGCATTTCAAGAGAAAATAATCATTTGAATTAAATAATCTGAAGAAAATAAAATTCAGCCCAAACTGGTCACACCGAAGTACTACATAAAGTGCCAGATGTTAAAGCACGAATGGAAAAATCCTCACAGGATAAAATAGTCTTCTGCTTGACCTCAGGTTACAATTAGTATTTTCTAATGGAAAATAACCTTCTAGAATGATCCTGGCTTATTTACAACACAACAGCCATCAAAATTCGCTTAATAATTTCCAAAACCCTGACCCTGATCAACATATTTACTCCTTTGTTTACCTGAATAGTAATCCTGATAATAAGCTCATTCATAGAGAATAATGAAGCTTTTATTATTAGTTGTTTACATATATGAATTTTTTTTTTAAATTAAAAAACAATCAGATCAAGACGAAATGAGCTCAATTTTGGACGAGGTCAAGTCCAGCATACAATGTGACATTACAATAACATGTAATGGAATATAAAAAAGTAAAACTAACAAAGAAACAAATAAATTAAATATACATAACAGCTGGAAGTATTGATGAACCTGTGGTGGTCTGTGTAGTGGTGATGTTCAAACAGTCTTTTGTTCGATCATCATAAAACAATCCTAGAATATATCCTTATTTGAAATATAAGAATAAATTCAAGTCACTATTTCCAAAAGTCTTATTTTTGAAAGCAATTTGTATTTCCAGTGAAAAAATAATGTGAATCAATAAAATTCCAGCTTAAATAAACTCCTAAACAAAACATAAATACAAACGATTCTACCTCACGATCTTACAGCATGAGTAAATATTTTTTAAAGTAACAAGATTGTATGACCTCTACATGACCTCAGGTCACAATTTCTAAAGAAAACTAGTACGAAATGGATTGTTTCCTTCTGAAAGGTTCCTGTTTACAACAAAAAAATCTCATTTATAATTAGAAGTATACCACTAAAATAATAATATAAAATGTAGACATCAACAGGTAGACCTGGCATTTCATGGGAATTATCAAATAAAACAATGCAAAGCAAATATACATTAACACAGACAGATGGAGATGGGTGGACAATTTTGGGGGGTTCTGTGGGTCTTTGGAAACCTGTAAATCTGAACCTTTGAGGGTTTGTTGCTATGGGTTTCATAGCATACTACATTTTTGCATAATGAGTAGACTATTGGTGTAACAGACAGATAGCCATCATGATCTGCAGCTGCTGACAACTCTGAAGAACATCTAACATGACATTATTTGTAAAAAAATGAAAATCATGTCAAGCCAGGATGCTTCTATCATCTAGCAAATGGCTCAAAGAAATGTTCTGTCTTGAAATAAGTAATTTAAAGGTCTCATTTTTTTATAACAGTGGCCATAATATAACTTGTCTAAACATTAGGAACAAGTGTAATCGAAGTGAACAAAAAAAAATCAGCATGAGCATGACAAGTGTACAAAATATATACATTTATTTTCTTCACTCATCAAATCTGCAGATGGTTTAAACTGTTGGTGAAATTCCTAGTGAATCAGTACAAGAATTCAAATGGTCACATTCCAAATGGATCAGTACAAGAATTCAAATGGTCAAATTCCATGTGAACCAGTACAAGAATTTAAATGGTCAAACTCCATGTGGATCAGTACAATAATTCAAATGGTCAAATTACAAATGGATCAGTACAAGAATTTAAACAACAAACAAGTATAACTCGAATAATAATAAAACAAACCTTATGTAGCCTACAAGTCCAATTTTCCAACGATCCACCTGGGCTTTATGTTCTATTCAAGCAAAAACTGGTCTCAATGCCAAGTGTATCATGCAAAACTAGCTATGAGTTTAATCATGAGACAGTATGAAATGTTGCTGGAAATGATTATTTTAAGCTTATTGTGATTGGCAGGTAAAGTAACCCCAAAACAGTGAAAGATAATCTAAGAAACTGACATTGTACTTAATGCCATCCTGTTTAGACATGCCATCGAGCAAGCTATAAAATATCCCCCAAAACAAAATTGGAAATTACATATCTGTTACCAAGCTAAATAAATAGAATCCAGACAAACTTTTCATCCTGGTTAGACATACCTTTGAAGTTAGACATGCCAATATTGAAGTTAGACATGCCATTATTAAAGTTTCTCCTCATGGCAATCATAAAAACAGTATCTCAGCTAAAAAGCTAGAACAAATGGATTCAAACAAAACATTCTTAGGGCTGTTCAATTTTAACAATCATTACGCAGGAAAGACATATTTTTAAAACATATATGTCAGAGTACTTTGATTTCACAGAATTCGTAGTAAAATGATAGAAAATTCTAAATTGCATATATGGGCGAGTACCTCACTTTAAAAGTGCTTTCCCTGGGTCCCATGTATGTTACAATGGAACATAACTTACGTATCAAAAGACCCAAAACCAAAAGATTATTTCCCTTCATACCCAAATGTTTAAGAAGTTATAACTGGTGAAGAACATACACTCAAAGACATAATCATAATTTTGCTTTGCCTTGTGCTCCTGGTACATCCCATCTGAAATCTATATTAGTTATCCAAGTTATACAGAAATGGAATACTTCTTGCTCTGTTTGGGTTCCTTACCTTTAAAGAATTGTCTCCACCTGATGTAACCATAAGTGGTTCATTCTGCAGACAGGTCATTCCACTGATAGTGGAGTGGTGGGCATCCCTCATCTGACATCGCAATTTTTTCTCTTCCAAATCCCAGACTGCAATATGCCCTGCTGAGCTACCAGAAACCATAATGGGGTGGCCATCTGAATTGATAAATACATCAAAGTGTTCAACCAAAGCTTTTAGACCGTTTTACAAACCTGCCAATCCTGACAAGTCCGTCTCAATAAGCCAGTTGCTTTCTCTCTGTAGGATTGAAGTTTTCAGTAAGATGTAACAAAATATCTATAACTGATATTGAAAAGCTGGAAAACATAATGAAACATTTGAAGCAGCAATGATAAACGTTATGTTCAACTGAAAAGATTGTAAAGTATGCATACACTGTATTTATCACTAGTACTGTTGCACAAACTCTAGTTCCAAGCCCTGAGCAGCTCAATGGCATATTGCTATCTCTCAACTTGACAATTCTTGGAAATTCTTTTCCATGTCACATTACAACAGCAATCATATCTCCTGCCACAAGACATACTCAAATTGGCATGTGATGTCAAATAAACGTAATTGTCTTTCCAACATTTATTCACAAGAATCTGAACAGTCTTTTTATTCTTTCGTGTTGATTATTAACACTTTTCTAGAAGCTTATTTCCCCTTTTGTCTTAAACATGCATTGCTTTCTGGACACCATTTGTGTTTCATTATATGAAAAAAACTTATAATACTGTGCTAATAGGAAAGCAAATATGTCAATGAAATACACAAGGAACATGTACTTTTCCTCTCGATTTACAAAAAAAAAATGACCGATTTTTAGACATCATAGTAGTTACAAGAAATGAATTTAAAGGCCCAACAATGATCCATGCGATAGCTTCGTTTGATGGGAACACACATTTTCCAAGGTGAAACTAACATTTTTTTTATGTTAATATTTTATAAGTGTTTATAATAGCCACTGCTTTGATCCTGCAGAACATTCACCGAAGTAATGACTTTATTAGAGAGAGGCCATTTAATGGGGGGGGGGGGGCCAAACGCACATGTTTTGAAACGTGTTTCTTGCTCGGACTTTCTTATATAAAGGACACTGCCATTCCTTTTCTTTAAATAATTCGCATCAGCTATACTGTATCATCTCGTATTTCAAAAAGAGGCACAATTTCTGTCTTATAAAACAGGCTAAATGTAGCGTTTTATAGAAGGTGTTCAGCCTCTGGAAAAAAAGCAAAAGTTGAATGAAAATGACATAAAAGAGAGGAATAATTCTAATGATAGGGAAAAGCGTAATTGGACATTTCAGAAGACATGGACAGGCGGAGGACGAGAAAGGACACCTGGATCCCTTTCTGGAATTGGATCCAGACTATATAGAGAGAAACAAGAAATGTTAATTGACTGATTGATGATTTAAAGTAGGATTTATACTTCTGTACCTCTGCATTTCATATGATAATGATATTTATGAAACAAAATTGTTGTTAATCTCTATACAAGTGTGTGAAATTGTTTTGTGGACAGGACTAGTAAATGTTTGGCAGGACTAGTAAATTTCTCAGTACACTAGTCCTTCTGGCTAATAAGAAATTTGTGTTAAATTCAATCCCTGAGGAAACTGGGTAAAAAAAATCAGTAGGTACAAGAGTAAGGTTACTTTTGTTATTTCAGTCCATTGTATGTTGCAGAGAGAGAACAACACCGAGTCAATCTCTTTGCATTTGCAGATGAAAACCAGAAACCAAACTGAATATGGTAAAGTACTAACAAACATACCCGACAGAGAAAAACCAGAAGCAGAAACAGGTAAATGGAAAATAATGTTTTTTCTTCTTGTAAAGTTGACAAATCGAGATTTGTTTCTTAAAATTCGGGGACTCAGGTGATAGGTGAATAAATCAGGATTCTCTCAATCTTTTTAGTAGGGTTAGCAGGTCTTACAAGGGTTACGCAGACGATTGGCCTACAAATAGCATTATGACTTTAAAGAGGCATCAACAAATAAATGAATATTTTATAAACATGGTCATTACTTTGCCTGTCCATGTTGACTTTTCAATGGAATAGCTATGGCCTGGTCCAACAGATAAATATTTACAAACATGGTGATTACATTGCCTATCCATGTTAAATTTTCAATGGAGCACCAAGCGCAGCAGCTGTTAGTACCATTTTTTTGTAAGTCTTTGGTATGACTCTGCTGGGCATCAAACCCACGACCTAACGCTTCCGCTGCAGACGTTCTAACCACTTGGCCACCAGAGCGGTGAACAAAGAATTTTTTTTTAGCAGCATTTGAGTAAACTGATTCATATTGCCTTTGCCTCTTTAAAACAAATTCTTAACTTTGAAATGCAAGCAAGGGTAATGAAAACTATCACTTTCTTTAACACAAAGACAAGTGAGAAATAAAAAAACACATTTTTTATAATGGTGAGATAAATGATTCGACATAATAATCATTTTTCTTAATAATGATATTCACATTCAAGCAAATATGTAACATGTTCTCAAGGGTCCAAAATCTTGATTTAAATAAGCCATAAGAGCCAAACAAAATATTTCAAAATTATGTAATATTCCCTTAATTTTAGCAACATTATCCAGAATGCTGCATTCCAAATTAATATATTACCCAAAATAATGGTCCATGACCCATATCACTCTAAAAAAAAATCCCTGACAAGAAAATAAAAAGACAGTTATCAAATCCTACCTGTCCTGAAGGAAAGAGCGGTGACCGGTCCCCAATCCTGCTGAAACCGTGTGACAGTTTCATCATATCTCAGGTTGTGCAACACAATCCATCCTGATCTCAGACCAACGGCTACTATATCAACAGCAGGAGCCTTTAAAATAACAGCAATGGAAATAAGAATCAATCTGCAGATAAAGTATACACTATTAAAGTGCAAAAAACAATACATGTAATATAATATACTATACTACACATAGTGCACTGTGGCTTTATCCCATAAATTTAGCACTAAATTCTACGATGGAAAAAAAAAACTAATCATGAACAAACAGCATACATTAAGTTATAGATATTTAAGTTGAAGCAATATATTAATTGTATAGAAGAAAGCTAATTTAATTGATAATTGTCAACAATTAATTCTCATCTGATCTACCAATTCAGAACAAATTTTGTGGACTCCAAAGTTGCTCATTCAAATTAATGAGATACTACAGTATTTCATCAACAGCCACAAAATGGCAGCTGCCATCACAGTTTCTGCATAATATAGTACAATGCAATTAAGCTTTCATATAAAGTAATTGCCTGAAATTTTCTTATAAGGGAGAGGTCCCTAATCTCTTCGTCCAGCAGGGTGGGGAATCATAATGATGAAGGCAAGAAAACAATGACAATTACAGCTAACGGTTTATAAAGAATACATTTCAAGACTTTCTTCGATTTCTTTTATAACAGCGTTTTAGGTATATTCACATCTAATTTAAAAGGTAATCCAAGTCTTTGAATCACATCCTTGACAACAAAATATATAAAGTAAACATACACCTAATTCATCCCTTCCTATGCAAGAATATTTTCTTTAATTCTTCAAATGATGGACTGTCAGAGAATATTTCAGTGCAAAATTAGTTACTTAAAACTATTTAATTCAAAAAAGTGCAGTCTACCGAAATTCATTAAGAATATGAGTTACAAATTTAATCAACAGAATACTAAAATTGGTTGTGAACAGCACTATGTTACATCTTTTACAAATTTCCAAAACATTTTAATAAACAAAATCTCAAAAATTGATAAATTCAATGCTGCACAGAAAGTACAGTAATCCATCTTAATAATGCTGTAACTGGAAACCATAAAAATGACCCATGTAATAACTCAAGGGACCTTGTTCAATCTTATCAGACATGAAAGGGGGGGTTTGGGGGTACTCCCCCAACGGGGTCTCAAGGGAGAGCGCCCTGATCAGGGGGTTCCAGGGGTCAAAGACCACTGACTAAAAATGCATTTTACATGCATGAAAATCTGCTCCTGGTGCAAATTGTGACCATAATATGTAACATAATAATCATTTAAAAAACTAACAAACTTATCAAAAATTAGAATAATTTTACAATATTTATTGTCACATGAATTTGTTCTCCAATAATATTGGTACTTAAGTTATTTCATGTGTGTGTTAGTATTCACATCGTAATTAAGTCAATAATTAGGCATTTTTTGCTGCCAACATATTACACTTCTCTTTTCATAACAAATATGTAAAATAAACAGACAAAATACATCATCTATATACAAATAATCCCATATATTCACTTGTCTTTTTGTCCACTGAACACAACCTGTTAATATGCCAGTTGTGCTCTGTTTGCGGCATTAAGAAAGATTTCTTTAGTTTTCATTTTTGTCACCAATGATTTTGTTGGCTCAATGTGCAATCATTTCTTTTCCTTCTCAATGCGAGCTTTTCCCTTTCAAGCTCCATCTTGTAATGGTGACATGCAGTGCACATATTCTTCATTTTTTCCGCATGCAGCTTCATTTGTAGTGCGGTTCCAGACTTTTTCAACCACGACTTCTGTAATGTATATATTGCAGAGGGCACACAATGCCAGTCCTCGAGCGTTCAGTTTTCCTATAAACTATCCAACTAGATTTCTGTCGACAATTCATTCCAGCCATTCCCTTCCATTTTTTAAAAACCTTTATCTAAACTTTCCATGTCATCGTCTATGTCAACAACTAGGGACACCATTTTTTCCAAACACGCTTCTTCTTTCCATTACCATCAGTTTCCTTTACACGAAGATTCATTGGATGAATTTAAACTTTTGACCAATCAAAATAATCTTTACGAGATTCATAGGCTAACTAATATATGGAGTGAATACATTACAAGGGTTATTGCGGAATGGGACTGAAAAAACAAATAAAAACAAACAAACAAAACGGATCGGACATTATTTTGAAGAAAAAAAGGCACATAACAAGAAAAATCGGATTCAAGTCAAGAGAAAAGCGGAATTTCATTTTAAAACGGAGACCCATGTTATAACTGAAAGGGCCTTGTCCCCACTTGTGCTGTTCATGGGAACCATAAACATGACTCATGCTGTAACACAAGGGCCATGTTCCATCTTGTGTTATTCATGGGAACCATAAAGATGACCCATGTTATAACTAAATAGCCAAAAACTCAAAATGTTCTTTCACAAGTCCAAAAGTGTTTAATGTTTTGAATTAAGTTCAATGGTTGTTAATGTGTTGATTTACAAAAAGTCTTGAATGTGCATGTTAACCAATAGTCTTGATGTACCACCATGATATAATCCAGAATGCCTTTCAATGAGTGCTCAATAATAGTAGAGTTTTATTTTAAAAAGTTGACAAGCACTATGTAATTCCAATGAATGTACCTCTTATGTTATAACTAAGCACAACTAAAAGTGTTTCCACAGACTGATATTAAAACAGGAATGAATAACTGTTTAACCCAAATTCTTTATATGCATCCTGACGATCTAAATCACAACAGCATTTTCTGAAAAACCAAAGTAAAACTTCATCAAACTATCAACAAGTTCTCATCAAGAAAATACCAAAAAGGTAAACAAGGTCAGGTCTTGAACTAAACTTTACAGTAAAATATCTTAAAATTCATGTTAAAAGTCAAGTGGGCCTCAATCACAGACAAAGGTCAAGCAAACAACATAAACTGAATATACAAAACACTTTATAATGCTTTTCATGGGCACCATAAAAATGACCCATATTAAAACCTATGGAGCCTTGCTCTCTTTATAATGTTGTACAGAAACCACAACAGTGACATATAAATGAAGGGACCTTACTCCCTCTTTTAAATGTTGTTCATGGGGAAAAAAATGAACGTGATCCAAGTTTAATGCTCTTAAAGGTATGTTGAGATATGAATCATATTATAATTGGTTTTCATTATCCAAAAATCTTATTGAAGTCGAATAAATAAAGAAGCAATGATGATACAGCATGAACAGATTAATCCAATCCATAAATCATGTCATAAAAGACAGTAGTATATTGAGAAACATTTTAGTAAGGGACTAATGTAACACCAATGTCTTGCTACCTGCTCATGCCAAGAATCACTTGTAAAAGAATTACCTGCTCAATGATTGTTACTTCCTCATTCCAGCCTGTAAATAGATGGACCAGTTTGTCAGACTTAATGTTCCACAGCTGCAGACTACCCTGCTTGCTCCCAAGCAGGATCTTGTTCAGATAGGTGCTTGGATGCATGAGAGCTGTCACCTTGAAACTCTCATTGTCAAAATCCATCTCTAGGTACACACCTAATGGCATGAAAGGAAAGATCACGTTTATTATACTATTGAAGAGAATTTGTGGAAAGTGACAAAGAATTTCTCAAACATTAAAGAATAGTATTCTGATCCTAAATAAAGATTATATGCTAAGAAGCTTGATCTGCCCATATAAATTAAAGAAAATCTCATACACAAATGAAACCAAAGTTAAGATGCTTGATCTGCCCATATAAATTAAAGAAAATCTCGTACAAATGAAACCAAAGTTAAGATACTTGATCTGCCCATATAAATTAAAGAAAATCTCGTACAAATGAAACCAAAGTTAAGATGCTTGATCTGCCCATATAAATTAAAGAAAATCTCGTACAAATGAAACCAAAGTTAAAATACTTGATCTGCCCATATAAATTAAAGAAAATCTCCAATAAAAAATTAGACCAAAGTTAAGAAGCTTGATATGCTCATATAAATTAAAGAAAATCTCATACACAAATGAGACCAAAGCCAAGAAGCTTGATCTGCCCATATAAATTAAAGAAAATCTCATTTTTAATTAAACCAGATGATTCTGCTGGGAAGCTTTGACTTTTCTGTCTGGTTGTTCACTAGACAACAAAGCTTTCTGAAAATGTGTCTACCCCTGCTCACTCGTGCACTTTGTCATTGCAGGGTTTGTACTGAACTATGGATGATAAATTCAAAGACTTTTCCCAAACTTTCAAAGACCACAAACAGAGATTTCCAAGACCTATTTTTGCTAATATTGTGTATACAGGTTATATGAGAAAAATGAATGCCAAATACTACAATACTGATTACTGATTAAAGTCAAACTATAATTAATTTCCTAAAATTGTAATTATAATTATCTGGAAGACAGGTTAACATTCGTTGATCTTTCAGAAATATGTAACATATGTGTCAGAGTTAATACAAAATAAATTGTCTTCATAACAGACACCATCATTGCTTTAAATGCATTATTATATTTGCTTTCTTTTCTCTTCAATCATTTTGGAAAGAGATGCTACCACTGTCATCTCTTCCTCTGCTTTTCTCCTAAGAGCATTTGACTCTGTGAGATGCACAATGGGTCCTTTTAACTCTGCCTTTTCTGCTTTCTGTACAGAGGAAGCATGTAGGCTGGCAATGTTAGCTTCAAGAGGCAGTTTTCTGGCTTCCACTTCATCCAAGGCTAACTCCCGTTTCTTTCCTTTTTGGTTTTTCTCATCCTTCTCTGCTTTCTTCTTATCCAGATAAGCATGGTACTTATGTCTTGCAAAGGAGCCATGTGTCATCATTTCATTGCTAATGATGATTTCCAAAGGTCCAACTGCTTTTCTAATTGTGTCAATGATTAGCCCTTGAGCTCTGAGGCTTTCTCTGCTGAGGTTCTCAACAGATATCTGATTGTTGACAGAAAATCATCTCTCCACTGTTGCCTGCCCGTGTGACAACATTTTCTGGAGAACACACCAAAGTTCGACATATTCCTTTCTTTTGGAAAGGTCAGAATAAAACACTTCATCAAGGTTGGGCGTTTTTTTTTCTCTCCATTTTTTAAAAAAAATAAACATTATCTATAAATCTAGTAATATTTCAAGCACTTCAAAGTACTGGGCAAAACCGGCTCAATTATAGTCCAACTATACCAACCCGTTTGTGTCTTTGGAAAGTCCGTTAATCATAAACTGTGCAGGAGATGGCAGTATTAGTTCCATTCTGGTCATTCAGGTTAGAAATTATAAATCAATGATTCAGTTGCCTTAGTTCTGTGCACTTTTTATCATTTAATTATTTTCGTTATTGAAATCGATAGGGGTACAAACAAACGGGGATGGGGATGTATAGTCAGACTATAGATACACAAATCAATTTCGGCAATGAGATTTTAATTTTTTTTTTAAATACCATTGGGGAAAAAGTTGAGGGTCGGCAATGAGAAACGGTGATATTCCGTGAACTGGAAATACGTTTTTTTTAATTCTTTTATTTATTTACCTAATCAAATGACTTGACTTCTTACAGTTAAAGCTTCACAGCACACGTTTTTTTTATATATACTCACTATTCAAGAACAACTACTCTTGCTTAACTCTACTATAGTGTACGCATGCGCACTTTGAAACTGTATATCCGTGAATTGAATTTATTACAATGTATGTTTTTATATTAAAGCAAGGAACATTATTATGCAGAACAAAATTTTCGAAAATGATTTTTTTTCTCCCTCAAACGTGTTAAATAAACCGACGGTACAAGTAAATTTAAACGGGCCCTCTTTTGCCACATCTCCCAAATCATCACATTAAACAATATCTTATTTTATACCAGAAGAGTAATGAGTTAACATTATTTTGCCCAAAATTACCAATAGCTTATACTTCTGCATCTTCGTTCCACTAAATGAACAGTATGTAGTTACTAATTTGCATCGAATCCCTCTCCTATTGAAGCCAATTTGCTCGTCTTTTTACACAATGTACAAACCGTCTTTCGTTTACATAATTTATCCTTTTGCAGCCATTCCTTGTATTTCTCTTGTTCAAGCCAGATATCGTTGAAAGACCAAAGACCTGGCATTTTTAAACATTGAACTTGCAGAAGATTTAAATCGAATGAACAAATTTTGAATTCTCGAGCGTGTAACTTTCGCGAACTTTCTACGTAGAATTAGTGTAATTAACATTTTGATTGGCTACAACTGATGGACTCGTCCATCAAACGAAAGAAGCCAAGAAAAACCAGCTATATCCGAAGCCAACGACCTTGGACAATTTTATTGGTGACTTCCTTTGATGAAGTGTGTAGCGGCACCGTCTTGCTTTGATGAAGAGTGCATGTGTGATTGAAGTCGCCGCCGAGGCATACTTTGGATGGTCAAACAAAACAAAGCCTCTTTTGTTAATGCGGCGGCAATAAACTGAACGGGTCATCAAAAGAAAGAAACCAGGATAACTAGATTACATCTGAATCTAACAACCTCGGATAATTTTATCTGTGATTCTGGAAATAAATTAATTTTTGGTTTTTTTTTTTAAATTTTCAAAGACTTTTAAAGACCTCAGAGTAATATGATCGATTTTCCCAAACTTTCAAGGCCTTGAAAATGCTACCTCATTTTTCCCAAACTCTCAAAGACCTTCAAAGACCGTACGAACCCTGCATTGTCGCTAAGTAACACTGCTCTGCAGTATTAGACACTGTTACTGTCACTAAACGACACTGCCTAGCAATAATAAATGATATATCACTGTCACTAAGTGACAATGCCAAGTAATAGTAAACAATATGTGATTGAGGATGCTGACAGTGATGATGATAGAGTTCTGCAGATCTAGTAGATTATAGCAATCATGTTAATTTCATAAAAAGTAAACACATACATAAGCTGTGCAAGACTTAAGTGTTAGACAAATAGAAGGAAATAAACATCACTGTGTAGACAAATTCATTTGGAATAATTGGTGAAAACTTTGTGGATTTTTATTGAATATAAGAAGAGAAATTAAGGTAAGAGCAAATGCATGTGCATGATATTACAAAATTGTCTAAACAGGTAAACCTATATGGGGCACTGGCAGCTAGACACAGCTTAGTGCTGCTGAGGCAGAGCAGTAATAATGCTGATAACAGTGCTGGGGCTGAACGAGTTAAGGGTGAAATGATACACCTCTGCTTTAAATCAATATTATTCAAGACAGCCTACAATCGATACATTATCAAAACATATAAACTTGATGGTATTGCCATCTTTAGGTCTCTTAAAAGAAGCATGGTGCAGTTTTTTTTATTTGTTGACATACTGGTTGTAATACTACAGTCAGACATAGACATGTCATCTATTCTTACAACTCTCATCCTAATTTATTTTTTTTTAAATTCCAAACAGACTATCTGTTTTGTATCTGATTTTTACAGACATAATTTTGACCTTTAAAAAAAAAAATGAAAATGTGAAAGGGGGTATTTGGGGTACTCTCCTAATGGGGTGTAGAGGACACTTACCCCTGATCAGGGGGTTCTGGGGGTCGAAGACCCCCGACTAAAAATTCATTTCACACACATGAAAATCTGCTTCTGGTGCAACTTGAGACCATAATATGTAACAAAATTAGGGACTAACCGAGTAGATAATTTTCGCCGAGTACCGAATCTGAGTATTTGGATGTACTACTTGCTGGACCCAAGCACGAACTGAGTAGTAGGTGTGACTCCGAAGAGTACCGTTTGTTTCATTATCGTATGTGAAGCTTAAACTTTTCATGTACCGTATAACATATATATCGCCTATAAGATGAAATTTTTTTATTATTAACTAAAATTATTATGTATTAAAAAACATTTTTTTTTAAAGTTTGATATTTATTGAATTATTTTACTTGTAACCATTCGTGCGCGTATTATTTGCCGAGGCGAATACTTTCGAATAGTACCAAGAATAAACCGGATATTCAGCCGAAGCGAATGTCCGAGGCGATTTCCGGTTAGGCCCTAAAGAAAATAATCATTTGAAAAACTAACAAACTTACCAAAAATTAGAATAATTGTACAATATTTATTGTCACACGAATTTGTTCTCCAATACTATTGGTACTTAAGTTATTTCATGTGCATGTCAGTGTTCACATTGTAATTAAGTCAATAATTAACAATGCTTTGCTGCCAACATATTTGCACTTCTCTCTTTTCATAACAAATATGTAAAATAAACACCCAAATACAACATCAAAACAAAAATAATCCTATATATTCACTTGTCTTTTGTCCACAAAACACAACCTGTTGATATGCCAGTTGAGCTCTTTTTTGCAGCTTTAAGAAAGATTTCTTTAGTCTTCCTCAATGTGCAATCATTTCTTTTCCTTCTCAATGAGAGCCTTTTTCCTTTCAAGCTTCAGCTTGTATTGGCAACATGCAGTGCACATATTCTGACAGAGGGCACCATTTTTCCGTATATAGCTTCATTTGTAGGTGCGGTTCCAGACTCTTTCAACCATCACTTCTGTAATGTATATATTGCAGAGGGCACAAAATGCTAGTCCTCGAGCATTCAGTTTTCTTATAAACTGACCAACTAAATTTCCATCAACAATTCGTTCCAGCCATTCCCTTCAATTTTTTAAAATCTTTATCTAAACTCTTTGTGACATCGTCTCTCTCAACAACTAGGGATGCCATGCAAGCACGCTTCTTCTTTCCATTGCCATCAGTTTCCTTTACACGATGATTAATTGGATGAATTTAAACTTTTGACAAATCAGAATACTCTTTACAAGAGTCATGGGCTAACTAATATATGGAGCTAATACGTTACAAGGGTTGTTGCAGAATGGGACTGAAAAGAACGGTTAAAAACTGGGAAGAAAAAAAACGGATTGGACATTATTCTTAAAAAACAGACTATATCAAGAAAAATCGGATTCAAGTCAGGAGAAAAGCGGAATTCTGTTTTAAAATGGAGATAAATCATGTCTGTTTTTAATCAACCTTTATGCCATTTTGGTTGCTCCATTTGCTCGTATGCAGGTTTCATCTTGCTTTTATCTCTTGATTTGCAAAACATGAATGCTTTTAAAACATTTTATGACCAATTTCAGAACTTCATTTAAATTTGGATGGCATTTAGGTCTTCAAAACAAAACAAAACAAAAAAACAGCACGATTTCCTTGTTCAAAGAAAATATTACCTAGATCAAGAGTGTGGAAGCAGAGGTTTTTGTTTGTTTGTTTTTTAGGGTTTAACACCATTTTTCCATAACGGACAGCGCTTTAGACCACTCACGGCCCCTTGGAAGCAGAGGTAAGAAACAACCAAATCCTTCAGTGTACTTCTTCCAGATGCAAAACAACTAACACTGGCACAGAC
Organism: Unio delphinus; assembly: GCA_029339505.1. Classification (NCBI taxonomy): domain Eukaryota; kingdom Metazoa; phylum Mollusca; class Bivalvia; order Unionida; family Unionidae; genus Unio; species Unio delphinus. Next base: position 9,556,430 of record JAQISU010000174.1, read on the forward strand.
ACTTGTTCTTGTGAGTGCAATTTTTTAAAAAGTAAAACATCACACTCCCCTTCTACAAATTTACAAGGCGACGATACCTCATTTGGTTTGAAATCTGCATACATGCCAGAAGTATAAGCATAAAAGATGTAATATATACATTATAGCCAGAATTACAGCACATATGAAAAATATTTTTATTACTAACCTGGTTCTGTAGGTGGTAAATATAAAAACAAAATATAATGAAATATTTATATTCAGCACACACTTCCACTAGTCTACACGTTAAACTTTCATTGAATGATCGTGAACTGGAATCCTACAATGATCACAGTAAAATGCTCAGCATGCTGTATTACATTACTCTCATATTTATCTTTTAAACTATGCAAAGCAGTGTTGATATATCCCTTTTCTAATATGTTTAGAAGTTTAAAAAGATCCATCTGCTTCAAAATTTTCCATCATATAACATCCACAACTCACACCATAAAGTGTTTCATTTAACATCTGGTGCCATTTTCTTTAAAATATAGACCAGTTCACAAACTGGGATAAAAATAAACAAATCCGTTGGGATTCATTAAAAGTGAACTTTTCCCAATGGATTTGTTTATTGATAAAACCTTGAACAAAATCATTTGACATTTTAAAAAAATTAGAAAACTAAATCATTTTTATCTTAAAGACATAAATACCTTCTGTGTCCACATCCCAGACAATAACATGACTGTCCCTGTCAACAGAGATAAGGTGACGGCCAAATGGTAAAAGGAGATGAACATCACAATCGTGTCCTTGATAGGTATGCAAAACCTGGAAAAGTATATAACATAAAAAAAAACAATTATTATTATAATTTCATGTCACAAAAATTATTACAGTATCTACAAGAATGTTTTCAACAACAAAGTGTTTGATATAACATAAAAATTAACTTTAACATTTATATTTGGCATTCTTTGAAATAACTAATGCAAGGTTTTCAACAACAATGGATTTTTAATAAATATCTATGGCAAAGTCTTCAATAACTATGGATTTTTTGTAAAAATAACTACTAGCAAGGTTTTCAAAAGCAATGGATTTCTTGGAAATAACTACAGCAAGGTTTTAAATAGCAATGGATTTCTTGGAAATAACTATAGCAAGGTTTTCAATAGCAATGGATTTCTTGGAAATAACTATAGCAAGGTTTTCAATAGCAATGGATTTCTTGGAAATAACTATAGCAAGGTTTTCAATAGCAATGGATTTCTTGGAAATAACTACAGCAAGGTTTTAAATAGCAATGGATTTCTTGGAAATAACTATAGCAAGGTTTTCAATAGCAATGGATTTCTTGGAAATAACTATAGCAAGGTTTTCAATAGCAATGGATTTCTTGGAAATAACCCTGGCAAAATTCTCAATAACATATGATTTCTTGGAAATAACCATGGCAAGATTTCTAAGACCAAAGGATTTCTTTGTAGATCATTATATACAAGGATATAAAAATGTCAAGGTTTTTAACATTAAAGGATTTCATTGTAACTTGTCATATACTAGGAAATAGCTATGGCAAGCTTTTCAACAGCAATCCCCAATTCTAACACCATGTTTACTTTGTTGTTTTTTCCCCCACTCAAAATCTGACACCAAGGGGACTACTGACTCTCAGTCTTTCACCATTTGGGGAAATATATTCAAGGCCTTTTTTGCCTAATTTCATATATTAGAATATTTTAGATCATTTGGTTTGTAAGCTTTTTCAACTAGTTATGCATGATAACCATTATGCAAAATATTTGCCTGTTTACAAAAAGAAGCTTTGAATTGGATCAGATAGGGTGATAATGTAATGGGTTTTAAATGGATCAGATAGGGTGATAATGTAATGGATTTAAATTGGATCAGATAGGGTGATAATGTATTCGGTTTCAATTGGATCAGATAGGGTGATAATGTAATGGGTTTCAATTGGATCAGATAGGGTGATAATGTGATGGGTTTCAATTGGATCAGATAGGGTGATAATGTATTGGGTTTCAATTGGATCAGATAGGGTGATAATGTAATGGGTTTCAATTGGATCAGATAGGGTGATAATCTTATGGATTTGAATTGGATCAGAATGGTGATAATGTAATGGATTTCAATTGGATCAGATAGGGTGATAATGTATTGGATTTATATTGGATCAGTAAGGGTGATAATGTAATGGGTTTGAATTGGATCAGTAAGGGGAATAATATAATGGGTTTCAATTGGATCAGATAGGGTGATAATGTCATGGGTTTGAATTGGATTAAATAGGGTGATAATGTAATGGGTTTCAATCGGATCAGATTGGGTGATAATCTTATGGGTTTGAATTTGATCAATAAGGGTGATAATGAAATGGATTTGAATTGGATTAAATAGGGTGATAATGTCATGGGTTTCAACTGATCAGATAGGGTGATAATGTAATGGGTTTGAATTGGATCAGTAAGGGTGATAATGTCATGGGTTTGAATTGGATGAGTAAGGGTGATAATGTAATGGATTTCAATTGGATCAGTAAAGGTGATAATGTACTGGGTTTGAATTGGATTAAACAGGGTGATAATGTCATGGGTTTCAACTGGATAAGATAGGGTGATAATGTCATGGGTTTCAAATGAATCAGATAGGGTGATAATGTAATGGGTTTGAATTGGATGAGTAAGGGTGATAATGTAAAGGGTTTGAACTGGATCAGATACGGTGATAATGTAATGGGTTTGAATTGGATCAGTAAGGGTGATAATGTCATGGGTTTCAATTGGATTAAATAGGGTGATAATGTCATGTGTTTCAACTGCATCAGATAGGGTGATATTGTCATGGGTTTGAATTGGATCAGTAAGGGTGATAATGTAATGGGTTTTAATTGGATCAGATAGGGTGATGTCATGGGTTTCAATTGGATTAAATAGGGTGATAATGTCATGGGTTTCAAATGAATCAGATAGGGTGATAATGTAATGGGTTTTAATTGGATCAGATAGGGTGATGTCATGGGTTTCAATTGGATTAAATAGGGTGATAATGTCATGGGTTTCAATTGGATTAAATAGGGTGATAATGTCATGGGTTTCAATTGGATTAAATAGGGTGATAATGTCATGGGTTTCAATTGGATCAGATAGGGTGATAATGTCATGGGTTTCAATTGGATCAGATAGGTGGATAATGTCATGGGTTTCAATTGGATAGGTAAGGTGGATAATATAATGGGTTTCAATCGGATCAGTAAAGGTGATAATGTCATGGGTTTCAATTGGATCAGATAGAGTGATAATGTAAAGGGTTCACTGCTTGAAATGATGATCTTATCTTGTTCTAAAGGAACAGCAAAACACAAATTATACTGATCAAAGTGATAAGTAAGGGCTAACCTTTTAGTGATCTGTATGCAGATTTATTGATGTCAGATTTTATTTTAAAACCATGGTTAAAATAATATCCATTCAGACTACTGTCTTTTGGAAAGTTGCAAATTTTTCTTTTGTTTGAAGGCAATTTTAATCATGCATGTCAATTTAAGCCTGTTTGATCTGTTGACTAGTGCCATTAGATCCTTTACAATTTAGTACCTGTTTATTCTGTTTGAATGCCCTCACTACCTTTCCACATCCTGTGTACACAAAGCTTCCATCCACTACCAAGCATGAGATTTCTTCAGGATGTGAATCACCTGAAATAATTTAATTTAAAATTTTTGCAATTTTCTCATTGAATCCTGTTTTTGAAACAGTACATACTTTCCTAAATTTATTTCTGTGCTGTTACCGTTCAAAGTTACAGCATCCCTTTAGATTTGTCTCCCCTTTTTAGCTCTTCTTCGTAAATTTTGTTTTCTAAGTATGTTGGTAATACGTCCAAGCAAGAATGTGAACGAGCGTTCATAGCTCTTTTCGTTGAATCTGAAGCCCATCACAGTGTAAGTAACTTTGTGAATTATGTATGATTAATGATTCGTAGATTTAATTTAGAATATGGATGTTTACTGCACATGACAATCAGTTCGACATAGTGATGGATAATAATACGCAATGCCACGTGGCTTGCTACTGCATATGAGACTCTTTACTTGTGCCAGATTCTACATATACATTCATTTTGTTATCATTTTAGCCCTTTTAGTAACAATTTACGTTAAGCCACGGTAGAGATTTTAAGTGGGACTTACCTTCTAGTGAATTCCAAAGTATGGAAGCACATAATGGACATTATTTCAATGGTGAATTTAAAGGATGGAAAGACATAAGGAACAATATATTGTTTCAATACTAGAGTTACATTTCTTTAATTTAATGTAGGTGTAGCAATTTCATATTTTGTAATAGTTGTATTTCCATTTATTACAGCTTTTTACCCTTATTTGATGAGAGTTCTCGCCACTAATTAAAACAGTATTTAAACACAATTCGATGTCTTGTGTCTTGAATGCCAGAGAGCTTGAGGGTTACGCTAACTGTAATTCCTTCAGAGGAAAGGCAGTGTAATTTCATGAAAAACAATTGTTACCAATACTTACAATTAATCTTTGGTTTTTTTTAAATATGGCATTGTTCAAAATATAAAATAATTCATGTGCTTGTAAAATAAAATAGGTTGAAATCTATAATCCAAGAGTACTGGCTCAAACTTTAAAATTAAATTTCAATGGTGTTCTTAAAAGCAGCTCCAAATTTATACCAAGAACATATTTTTATTCAATTCAATTAGACCGGCTTGATGCAAGTGGATATTAGCACATACTAATTCAATAAGACCGTTAAATACAGTATCAAAAGATAAATTCTTAGCTCCTTTATAATCAAATAAACTACAAAATTGTCCATAGAAATCATGCCCATTAAATGATAAGTTTTTTTATCTTTTCCCTTTCTTACTATCTTACTGAATCTTGGGCTCAGCTTCTGAAGCATAATATTTGTTATATCACAGAAATATAATTATAATGTATACTCACGAATACATACAGCATTTTGTAAATATTCAACCACCCACTAAGAACATTACAAATTTCATCATGAATCAAATACTAACACTAAGAACATTACAAATTTCATCACTAATCATATACTTACTAACACTGACTATACCAAGTCTTGAACACTGAAATTGAACAAAAAAAGTTATTCAACTTGTATGAAAGACTTAGACCGATATTAATATAGTTGAGAAATATTCCTATGCAATATACGTGAATTTATTTTGAATAACTTACAAAAATCTGCCCCCACCCCCATGATTTCAAATCATTTTTGAATTATTCAGAAAGCTTGTTAGAATTAAAAATATCAATATGAGATTCAAACTCAAAATATTTAAAGCCTGAAAAGTAAAAAGTAAATTTACAATATGAAAGGGAGATAATCCTACTTCAATATCACCAAATATTGCAAGGATATCAAAGATGTGACGAACAAAGCTGTTCTAAACCCCCCAGATGTGTGTGTGTATGTATATATATATATATATATATATATATATATATATATATATATGTGTGTGTGTGTGTGTGTGTGTGTGTGTGTGTGTGTGTGTGCAGTTCTTTTTTATACTCAGCCCACTCTTAGAAACATATAGACTTCCCCCCCAAAACAAGTGAAAATACACATCATTCTGATTACCTGTTCTGTATTATTAACCTGTAATCCATATTCTGATTGACACAATATATGTAATAAGCAATGAAAATTATATATTACTTCTTCTGAAAATATCTTAATTTGTAACAGATATTTCGAATGAAACCTTCAAACAAGGGGTGCAGTCTTTATTTCTTAACCACAGGATTGATAGACAGTCTGCACAAGTTACTACACAGAACCACTTACTGCTAATTTGTTATTTATTCTTCATTCTGTGCAGTATATTTTAAATCTGTTGATAAAAGCATTAATACCAATGCATGGTGCATTTTATGTATACAACTAAACATGAGAAAATACCTCAGCCCAACTCAGGATGTGAAATATACTAAAGCATTCTCTTTTATGCATAAAGAGGCACTGATGAAAGCACGAGACATGAATTGTGCTATTTAACTATCCACTTCTGTAATAAATGCAAAATTTTCACATTTTGAGCACCAGATACAGCTTAACAATGAACTTTATTTAGATGAGGTTATGTTGGTATCTGCTGTATGTGTAGTTATAAAATAAAATTATGCTTGGTGTTTGTGACAGGTATTGAAGTAGCAGTGCTGCCTTAAAATCTGAAGACATAAAATGCCAACTTTTCTTTAAATATCGCAAGAAACAGATACTGAAAATCAGAACTCTGATTCAGATTTCCCAGATCACAAATATGTAGTATAGAAACTTTCAGCCTTATATTTATATAATAAACCAGTTACAAGCATCTAAAAACCTGCAATATAACTCCAATGAATTTGCAAATGAACAAAAATCTATACTATCCCTCACCCGTTTCAATTGGTCATAACTTCATAAGCAAAGGGATTTTTTATACTGAAATTTTGCATGAGGCCATCATTTGTATAGAAAAACACCTGTACAAAATTATATTTACATTGGAGATGACCAACCAGGGACCGCTGGGTGATATGGTATTGATTGACCTAAGAAGCAACTTAAAATAAACAGAAGCAAACAAAAATACTGTGTAGAATTGATAGGAGTTATAAGGTAACTGATTCCATCTGTCAGCTAGTGCAGACACTAGTTACTTTATCAATAAGATATAGTCCTGCACTGAGTCTTTGCTTGGACCAAAATGAATACCAGATGACTGACCTATTTTTCTGGGGTCAGTCATCCTAAGGAGTTTACGATGTCAGCCATCTTCTTCAAAATTAACACAAACTCAATAGTTATCATAATAAGTATTTTATAAAAAAATAACAAATGGTTTCAAGTCATTATTAGTGGCTAAATTATATAGAAATTTCATCAAATTAATATTATAAAAATCTGTAATTAAAAAAGTAGAACACATCAACTGAGAATTCATCAAACGGTATAGCAGGAAGCTTGGTTGCAGTTTACTGGCTTCAAGTATTGGATTTAATGGATAAAGCTAATTTACTAGTGCATTGCATACTGGCAGAAATGAATAGAATAACAATAAATATTATGTTAATTGGTACTCGTTATTTTAATATCAGAAAAATGTTAAGTTAAATCACAAGTCTCACTAGGATTTTAAAAAATAAGAGTCCAGTTCTCCCATTTTGGTAACAATACAAGTCCCACCAGCAAAAGTTGCAGTCCCATCGCAGACAATGTTGAACTTTGCACATTAGAACTGTTGGTTGCCAATGAGTTTAGTTTCTACATTCTTTATAACACTGACATGTACAACCGTGTCAGCTTATTCTGTGTGTCTGGTAATTCTGCACAGTGATACATCATTTCTGTAGACATCTGATCACATGTTGTTTTGGTTGAAAATTAATTTTTGGGCTGAAATGCCAGAAAGTGTCCAAATTAATGTATTTCATTTCCTCAGTAGATTGTTGATGTAGGACTGGCAAATATTTGAATTTGCCACTCAGCTATTTGCATACGTATGGAGAACTCCTACATGGATGATTTTATGCGTCCCAGATCAAATATTTCTTTCCAAATACCTGTAATTAAGCATTTCCAAGACTTTGTAAATTAATTATATTAATAATATCTATGTAGCAAAATTAAAAGTAATTAAATATTTGAAAGCATCACTTATCAGTGTCTCTTCTTAACAAATATATCCAAGGATATTTTAATTAACAAATCAAAATGTGCAAATGACAATTTACTACATCTTTCATTAACTCCTTCACAGTGATGTCTCCATTTGCAAATTCTGCCCATACCTGATTGACAAATTAATGCAACTGCCTGAAGCTTTGCGCTGTTGACTCATTATGATGCCTTTATTGTACAGCAGATGCACCATCTATAGAAGGTGAGATTGGCACTGTTGGTGGCTAAATTCATTCTATAGTGACAACACTCCATAACAATATTTGTGCGAAAAGGCTGTTTATACAGACTTTAAGATTGAATGCTACAGAATGAATTGTGGATCCACTGAGTGTTTACATAATCCAACAGGTGATTCAATGGTGCTCGAACATCTTTACTTTGCATCTGTTCAAAAATTGGCTACATCCAATTGAAAGGTAGACATGGTAGTACTATCAGATCTCAAAGAAAGTTGTTTTCATTTTCCGAATATAAGTAGAAACAAGACCAAATTCTCAAAGCTTCCTAAAGACAGTATTCTGCCAATGGAACAGATACCAATGTAATTTAAGATCATCCCCAAATATGTATTTGGCTGAAACCAACATCACCTGTTGAAAATCCTGTTATAGTTTTAACTTGCAAGTAACCAAAACTATCCTTGCTCCACTGAATAATTGATGGATTGGTTTACAAACCACATTGAATGTGGCATCCACAAACAATTCTTTACTGTCTTCAGTAATCTGCTGTCACTTCGAGGCAAATATGGTGTGTCATCTTTCATTAATGTCAATGTCTCCAAATACTAAATGTTTGGGGATGGCATCATTGAAGATTTTGAAATACAAATCCTGAAGATGACAAGATCATTCTTACCTTGTCTGCTGGCGTTTCAAGCCAAATAATCAGGACCTGAACTCGAAACAGAACTGTACAAGTGGAAAATTCACTTATGACTTCATCAACAATTCTTTGTGTAGCTACAAATAGCCGTCTACAACCTCCCTTTTATTACATTCTGCAGGGACAGCAGCCAAAACATCAGCCCCATGCTTTGGTGAACATATATGACCAGTGATTCCAACAGTGAAAATGTCACCATGCTGGATGGCCCTTGCTTTGCGTTGGGCACTTTTTTTTTTCGAAGAACAACAGTAGCTACTCCTTCCTGTTTAGCTTTCTTTAGCAAATGGATATCCAACTGAATTAAGTAAAAGTGCACAATTCATCAAAACTCTATAAATTGCATAATAAATCAGATTTACATACTGTGTGAAAAGATCAGAAACATGATAACCAATTATCTGTTGCTAATAAAACAGACATTTGGACATATCACAAAATTTGTGAAAATATGGCTTTATAGTTTCACTGAAAGCTGAGCACCAATTTACCTCTCTTGTTATTCAGTTCAATACTGCCAGAATGTAATGCATTGGTAAATTAGTTATGTTAAATACAATACATCAAGCCAATTTAGTTAAAACAATGCTATCTGCTATACCTTTCATGAATTCTCTATTGATGTGTTCTCTACTTAGCTACTAATAAGGACTATTATGGTAAAACCAATACTTGAAATGAAACCATCTTTTAATTTTCCCTGTATATTTAAAATGATAGCATTCAATATGTATTCATTCGAAAGGAGGTTAATCATCTAAGATCAACTTAACCAGCATGTATGGGTGAAAACTGCATATGGAGACATCACTGTGAAGGAACTAGTGAAAAAATGTAGTAAGCTTTAAGTTGGGTGTTTTGACGTAAATTTAAGAAAAACCTTGGAAATACTAGTACTTTAATGTTACTAATACTAGAGAGAAAAAAAATACAACTAACTTAACATTTGTCTGGTACGTAATATAATGTGTATATCATATGATTGTTAAATTAAAAACGACTAGACTATAATGCTGGAAGTCAGTCTTTTTAAGGGGGGGGGGGCAGTACTCTTGAGTGTGGGTCATTCGTCCTTTTGGGATCTTAAGTCTCATGAGGTTAGTCATCCTGTTTTGGTAGGTCAGTCGCCTGGCTTCGGACCAAATTTGACCAGATTCATTTGGTGGAATGTACTCCGAAGGAACGAAAACTTTGCCAAAAAGATAGCCTCAACTCTGCAAAACATATTAATTTAACTGATTATTTGTCCATGACTCACATTATATGTATGAAAGGCTTTCCCCACGCATGTGATTACGTAGTTTTCCTTATGTTTGTGTTGATACCGCACTGCAAGGGGAACGTGGTTACAGACGAACCCGAGAGCACGATATCCCAAGAATATTTTACTTGGCGACGACATCACAAAAACAATTATTCACAACGTCCATTCATCCCTCTTATTTTCCTGAATCGTTTGATGTTTTACTAAAGTTAGTAACTATTTGGTTTAAATAATTAATGAGTGGTACAGCCTGATGAATAGACCCCTTTCTCAACATGTGCTTTTGCCCTGCCGGAAGTTGACATTACAATAACGTAAACTGATCTAACATTTTTGCAACTAAGAATAAGATCAGGTTAGTAATATTTTTAATTTTCCCCTGAATTAAAGATAATTATGATAAATTCGTCACAGTGAAATTGCAAATTCGAGAAATAAGAATACTTTATATGTCGTAAAAGTTTTAATTATTATTTTATTTTAGCGGTCACGCTGGTTGATACGTTCCGGAACAGGCACGATACATACATGTAGGCGAATACACCGGTAAAGAAAAACAAAACGAATACGATTTTATTCCAGGTGCGTAAATCGTAAATTAATTATTTTTTGGATATTTAATTTTTCGACTGAATTCACGCATTTATATTGATCATTATAAAATGGTTGTATACTATATTGCAATATACTGCTATTTTGTTGAAATTGAACTACAAAAAACACTTTAGAGAGCAATCCAATTTTATATAATATATTTAGACTATTAATTTTATTCTGTAAAGGTAGGACTTTAAATGTAATATCTGCAAATGATACAGTCCACCACGCCATGATGCTAAAAGCTAATGTTTTGTATTACCGTTCCTTTTTTTTTTTTTTTTTTTTTTTTTTTTGTTGTTGTTGTATATCTCACCTTGTCTTATGTACTATGAACAGGGCTCACGAGGTTGCTTACAATTTACCACAACCAGTCATACATGTACTTTATAATATTTACCATACAGTACGTATTAAAAATCTCATTAGAGCTTATGCTGAATTGTTGTCTTGGTTGACGAGGTAGTGAATATTTAACTTGGAAAAGTGAGAAATAGTTGTGGTTGTTTCTTAATTATTTATAATCATTACTTAAAATAAACAAACAAATGGTCTGATCAGTCTGAATAATCAAAAATTGTGCAATATGCATTTTATTTACTGCATTTTCTTACATCAAATTTGCAGTCTGATGTCAAATAAAACAATATAACATACAGTCAGCTGTGTACTTCATAAATCCAGATCAGTCTGATATCACATTTAACTTGCAGTGACCTATATACTGCATATACACAGATCAGTCTCCTGTCAAATAAGGTATGCAGTGACCTATATACTGCATATACACTCATTATGGCAAATGTTCATGCCCCATTGTGTTTGATATATTTGTGTCATTATTTCCAGTGTCCGTCTCCCATTCAGTTTGATATATTTATTTTTTTAGCCACTTTGTCCATTGTCCGTGTCACATCATGTTTGATACATTTAGCCATTCGGTCAAATGTCCCAACGTGTTTGATATACTTTAGTCATTAGGTTTGGTGTCCCATCCAGTGTGATAAATTGTAGCCATTAGGTTAAATGTCTCATCGTGTTTGTTATATATTAGTCATTAGGTCCAGTGTTAGTGTCCCATCGAGTTTGATATATTTTCTTTATTAGGTGCAATGTCCTATGTAGCTTGATATATTTTAGTCATTACGTGCAGCGTCCCACCATGTATGATATACATATTTTAGCCATGATGTACAATGTCATATCAAGTTTTATATGTTTTAGTCTTTAGTTTTCATGTCCCATCGTATCTGATATATTTTAGTTATTATATTAGGACAGAATTATTAGTAAAAGTAATAAGATATACATTATTTCATTTATTTCTGTATCACAGCTATATACTATTTTAATAAGTTGCGCGATTAAAAGCAAGGCACTATTGGCTTGGATTGTAAATTAATCTTGTAATAGTCGGCAAGAATAATATGCTCGTTAAGCTACGTGATCGTGGACGAAGCACCCCTGGAATTCCAATTGGGTTAGTGGCATCAATTAGATGCACTTCTAGAATCCCAATTTGGAGAGTGATTTTAATTAGGTGAGTGGGTTGCTGACGCGTCAAACTTTCAGATAATCATAGACTTCCAATTAGGTGAGTGTTTTTAATTAAGCGAATGAGCTGTTACGCATCAAACTTTCGGTCGAATGACGTAAACAAACATGGACGCCCTGTGGTAGGGATGAAGGTCTCTTTCTGGCTAGAGTGAATCGAACATCGACATGTGTTGCACTACCATAACTGGTCACGTGGTTGCGTCTGAATATGGAACCTGAAGCCAGAAAACTCTCTCTCTCTCTCTCTCTCTCTCTCTCTCTCTCTCTCTCTCTCTCTCTCTCTCTCTCTCTCTCTCTCTCTCTCTCTCATTACAGGTAAGTACCGTCTATGTTCGTACACGTCTTTAAAGAATAGTAACTTTTATTGTTTGAGATTGCAAAGGTAAAGTTCATATGTTTGCAACATATTTTTACTGAATTCTTTTATTTTATAATACATTGTAATGGAATTCATATTCATTTATATTTATGGTAAATTGTATTGTAAAATACGAATCTACTTCCAACTTCATGTTTAGATTCAATATTGAGGTAAAGTATTATTTAAGTAACAGAGAATAATATTTAGTAACATATTCCAAATCAGTATCATATTTTAAATGAGTAAAATAAATTTCTTCAAAAATGATTGTGCATTAATCGCAGCTATTACATTTTTATACTCTTTAGCTCTCATGAAATTTACTGAGATTTAACTATTTGTATTGTATTCTAAAATGCAGAAATTATATAAATGAATGAAGTTGATAAGCTCTAAAGGAAAGTGTAATTTTATATGTGTTTCATGTGTTCTAAATATAAAGCTTTATAGATGTATTTCTGGAATGTAGTAATATATGTATACTAGTTATTTAAATAAAGTGCATCTTTCTGAAGCCAGAAAAGACTATCTCTCTCATTACAATATCCCTGTACCTCTAGCACTGCCAATGTTCCCCAGACGTGTTTTATCATCGTAGTGATACCTTCTTTAAGGAGCTCATTCTTATTCTCTCACTTTCATTCAGGTATCCAAAATTAATACGATTATGAGTTTATGAGAACTATCATCCATCAAAAACTTCTCATAAAAATTAGGTCCGGTGTCCGTATCTCATCGAGTTTTTTTATAGATCTTTTAGTCATTATGTTAAGTGTTCGTGTCCCATCGCGTTTGAAATAATTTAGTCATTATTTCCAGTGTTCGTGTCCCATCGTGTTTTATATATTTAAACCATTGGGTTCAATGTCCCATTGCGTTTTGATGTATATGAGTCATGAAGTCCAAAGTCCCATCGTATTTGATGAATTTTAAATATCATGTCCAATGTCTCATTGAGTTTTGTGTATTTTAGCCACGACGTCCAGCGTCCCATCGAGTTTGATGTAATTCACCCATGAGGTACAATCTCCCATTGTGTTTGACATTTTAGCCATGACGTCCAATGTCCAATCGTGTTTGATCGATTTGGGTTACCAGGTCGAATGTCTCATCATCTTTGATAAAGTTTAACATTGGGGTCCAGCGTCTCATTGAGTTTGATATATTTTAGCAATGTGATCCAATGTCCCATCGGGTTTGATATATTGTCGTCATTTGTTAATGTCCCATATAGTTTGACATAGTTTAGTCATTAGGTGCAGATTTCGTGTCTCAGCGAGTTTGATATATTTTAGCCATGAGGTCTAATGTCCCATCGTGTTTGATACATTTTAGCTCTGACGTGTAATGTCCCATTGAGTCTGATATATTTTAGTTATTAGGTCCAGTGCCTCATCGAGTTTGGTATATTTTAGTCACCATTGAGTTTTATATATTTTAGCCCTTAAGTCCAATGTCCATCGTGTTTACTACATTTTAGTCATGAGGTTTAATGTCACCTCACGTTTCACATAGTTCATTCATCGGGTTCAATGTCCCATCGTTTTGAGATATTTATGTCATGACGTCAATGTTCCATGGTGTTTCATTATAATTTTGTCCCATCGAGTTTGATATATCTTAGTCATTAAGTTCAGTGGCCCATCGTGCTTGAAATATTTTAGTAAGTATGTAAAGTGTTCATGCTCCATTGTGTTTGATATATTTGTGTCATTTGATATATTTGTGTCATTTGATATATTTTTTGATATATTTGTGTCATTTGATATATTTGTGTCATTATTTCCAGTGTCCATGCCCCATCTTGTTTGATATATATTATGCCACTAGATTCAATGTCCAATCGAGTTTGATATATGTTGGTCATTAGGTCCAGTGTCCGTCTCATATTGAGCTTGATATATTTAGCCATTAGGTCCAAAATCCCATCGAGTTTGATATATTGTAATCGGTAGGCTCCTCGTCCGCATCCCATCGAGTTTGATATAGCTTAGTCATTAGGTCCAGTGTCCCATTGTGCTTGAATTATTTTAGTAATTAGGTCAAGTGTTCATGCCCCACTGTATTGTATATATGTGTCATTATATCCATTTCCCATAGAATTTCATAAATTATAGCCACTGAGTTCAATGTCCAATTGAGTTTGATATATTTTAGCCACATAGTCAAGTGTCCGTGTCCCATCGTGTCTGATACATTTTGGCTATTAGAACCAATGTCCCATCGTGTTTGATACATTTTAGTCATTAGGTCCAGTGTCCCATCCAGTTTGATACATTTTAGTCATTAGGTTAAATGTGTCATCGTTGGTGTTATATTTTAATCATTAGGCACAGTGTTTGTGTCCCATCGCGTTTGATATATTTTAGTCATTAGGTGCAATGTCCCATCGAGTTTGATATATTTTAATCATTTTGTTCAGATGTGTTAGTCATTCGGTCCAGTGTCCCATGCAGTTTAATATATTTTAGCCATCTCATTTTCATTTCTCACTCTTTTGTTATAAGGGACCCCGAGTGGCCGAGTGGTCTAACGCGCTTTCCGTTACGGATCACTGCCGTCGCACCTCTGTCTGCGTGGGTTCGAGTTTAAGATTCGGCTTATGTAGTTATGTGAGAAAGCTTGCCAGTAGCTTCTCGTGGGTCGGTGGTTCTTTCCGGGTGTTTTATCGGGTTCTTCCTCCACCAATAATACTGGCCGCCATGTATAGCCTATGGTGTGCAGAAAAATGGCGTTAAATCCTATTAAGAAAAACAACTTTTGTTATAGATTTTAGCCATTTATTTCAATTTCAAATCAATTGTGATATACTTTTGTCGTCGTTAGGTCCAGTGTCCAAGGTCTCATCGTGTTTTATATATTTTAGTCATTATGTCCAGTGTCCCATCGAGTTTTATATATTTTAGCCATGACGTCCCATTAAATTCCATTATTAGGTTCAGTATCCATGTAATGTGTCACATTGCGTTTGATATATTTTTATTCATTAGGTCCAGTGTCTCATCGAGTGTAATAAAATTTAGCCATTTGGTAATGTGTCACATTGCGTTTGATATATTTGTATTCATTAGGTCCGGTGTCCCATCGAGTTTGATACATTCTAGTGAGTTAGCTGAGTGGCCCATCGTGTCTGATATATTTTATTCGTTAGGTCTGGAGTCCGTGTCTGATAGGGCTTGATGTATATAGGTCATTATGTCTAGTGCTCTATAGTGAATGATACATTTTAACCATGAGGTCCTGCGCCCCATCGAGGTTGATACAATTTAGCCATGAGGTACAATGTCTCATCGTGTTTGATATATGTTAGCGATGACGTCCAATGTCCGACTGTGTTTTATATATTTTAGTCATCAGGTCGAATGTCCCATCGAGTTTAATAAATTTGGGCCTTTAGGTCCAGTGTCCCATCTAGTTTGATATATTTTGGCCTTGCGGTCCAGTGTCCCATCTAGTTTGATATATTTCGGCCTTGCGGTCCAGTGTCCCATCTAGTTTGATATATTTTGGCCTTGCGGTCCAGTGTCCCATCTAGTTTGATATATTTTAGTGGATAGATTTTGTATCCCATCGTATTTTATATATTTAAGTCATTAGGTCCAATGTCCCATCGTATTTGATATCTTTTAGTCCTTATGTCCAGCGTCCCATCGAGTTTGATATATTTTAGTGGTTATATTCAATATCCCATCGTATTTGATATATTTTGGTCATTAGTTCAAGTGAACGTGTCCCACCGATTTTGATTTATTTTGGTCATTACTTCCAATGTCCCGTCGAGTTTGATATATTTTAGTAAGTTGGTTCATTCTGCCTTAGTGTTTGATGTATTTTTAGCCATGATATCCAATGTCCCATAGGGTTTGATATAATTTGGTCATGACGTCCAGTATCCCACTGGGTTATATATTTTTTTAGTCATTAGGTTAAGTGTCCCATCGAGTATATTATATTTAAATCCAAGTGCAAGCGAAGTGGCTATCAAATAAAGAACATACTCATAAAAGATGTTATACTTTTGCAAATACTTCTAAATACATACATACATACATACATACATACATACATACATACATACATACATACATACATACATACATACATACATACATACATACATACATACATACATTGTGATCATTCCCGATGTCTAATAAACTTTACACACCGTAGGATAGATAACGATATGATAACAGTCATAAATCACGGGTCGACAATGCCAATGTCGAACGACAGGATCAAATATTATGCATATGTCACATAATCCACAGACGTCTCGTACAGACGGTGTACTACGCCAACCTAACTTGAAGCTGTAATAGTATAAACAGATATACAAGAGGGTGCGGAACAGTATCTGAAAACTTCTGCTTGAGTACAAAGTAAACTGTTTAGATAAGATAATGTTGTAAATTGTCAATTTAATTTCTATTCCGTATTTAGGTACATACGACTTGGAGTAATTCATTAAAACAATGCCTATTACTTTTCTGATTTTCATTAGTTATTATCCTTCAATTTGCCTGCACGGGCTGTTGTGGTGTTCAATAACCAAACAAAGTGCTCATTTCTAATGAATTTTATGAAACAAATCGAATAATTTCGAACATTGACCAGCAAAATGTTGATTTTCGTAAATTTTATTTGAAATTAGCACAATTACAAACTTATTTCTTAAAACGTCAGAATAATGTAGTGAAAGACTTCATTTAGATTCAGATGCTTCGGTCGTTACACCGTTTTTGCATGACGTTATGACGTCATTTATGTTGACATGAGGTGTTATTACACGTGTTACATATATGTCAATTATAATATGATAATATGGGTAATTTAATGAAAAGAAATGTAGTCTTGTGATAATTTCATGTTTAAAAATGTAAAGCTGTTCCAGTACCTCACGTAAAGCTATCGCATAACGTCCGATAACTGGAATGCACTTCATAATATTTTTACTGTAAAACAGTGCGGTCATAAAGAATATTACATTTGCCCACGTGTGAGATTAAATATGTAACAAGTGCATAATAATTTCATATCATTTGCTTGCTAATGCTGGCTAAACATATTCAGCACATTTCAGTTTATGTTGCAGATTCAAAACATAATATATTTACTCATGGTATCGATTAAAAAGAATACACACATCAATCACATCAACGAAAATGTTTTTAAAACTAAAGCATTTACAGCACAAGTTTGATTCATACAGAAAATACACTTTTTACAAATTGTAATAATTTATAAAGATGTCTTAAGTGAGTGAGATATGAGCAATACTTGTCAATTTCCATTGTAAAAGCTCAGTCAAACTTCACTCAAATCAGAGCTCAGATTGATTCCTGAACTCGGTTTTGTTAAGGGACGTTATTTGCTTCTGATCGACTGCAAAACCTAAACCATCAGATCTCCTTGGTAATGTCTGTGGCTAAACTCCTGTAACGTCATGAAAATCAGAACCAAGATTGTCCTCCCCAAGATCTCAAGATACATTTTCACTAATGTTCTCTGAGATGACAATCCTTAAAATATTTATTTACATGTCTCCATTTATGATTATTTTGACTGCTCCTTCACTTGGACTTACTGACGATTTCGGAGCAACCTTTTTTTTTTCGTTTAGGCACTTTAGGTTGTTCTGGAGATGCCCTCGAAGCGGTTATATCTGATACAGAACTTTCAGCCTTTTGATTTGATTCAGCATTCTCGCTTGTGCTCTTTGTGACGATATTTTCGTTAGAAAAACTCTCTGTCGTTGTGTGTACCTTTCCTCCCTCTGCTTTGAATTGTTTCCCAGACTTGTTTTGCAATGTCATAGACAACATGGAACGATTTGGTATATCTGGTACAGGAAATGTTGGGAGTCCGGAATTTGTAAACTTGGAAGAAACGGGTTCCTCATATATGGCTTCATCATAATATTGACGGGGTTTTGCATTTTTAGATAGCACGTCTCTTTGGTTTGTGTTGTTAGTGTCAATTTCACCTGATTGGGTTTCCGCATACACAAACTCTTCTATCATGACATCATCATTTGGAGGAATGCTAGTTCCTTTGCTATTGAACGGCATTTTCAGTGTTGTCGTATATTTAGTTATTCCTTTTTGTTCTCCGCTAGAGTAATCGTAAGATTCATACAATGAATCTTCTTCATCGGCACACTCATTCTCCTTCGACACCTTCGTTATGCCTCTTTCGACTTCATGCAACTTGTTTTCGTCATGTTCTTCATGCAGTTCGGATGCACTTTTGTCGTGTGGAAGATCCACATCAACCGTTACTATCTTGTTCATTTTTTTAGTAAATTTCGTTTCTTGTTCCCTAAATGCATTTTGATTCCCAGTGTCATTGTCGTCGCCTTCTTGCACTTTGTACTTTTGGGGTATGTCTTTGAATTCGGCCTTTATTGATTCGACTAAAGAATTGGGGCTAATTATTACTTCCGTCGGATTTCGTGGTCCTGGAAGTTTGGGAGGTTGGTTATGATTTGTATCCTTCTTACGGGGGTGTTTCTCGTGGAGGTCTCTATAGTCGTTGACATTTGCATTCGTTTTCTTATCTAAGTTATCCTCTGTTTTCTTTTCAAATTCCTGCCCAACCTCACCATCATGAATTGAGGATATGGTCGCTTTTAAGTTCTTCATTTTTCTCTTCCTGAAACAAGAAAAAAAAAAAATCAGATATAATTGGCTTGTTTATTTCAAAATGTAAAATAAAATCCACACTTTATTAACAATGTGAATAGTGTTTATATATTAAAGCACAGACTGGCGTCAATTACGATACTTGAACGTCGTTAAAGGATATAAAAATGTGGCAGTGTCGGACAGACTTACGGTTCCATAAATATAGTGTATGGTCGGTTTAAAAGTACTTGAAATTGCTTGGGAAATGGTTTATCTTGCTATCTTTTGGTCAAGGATTTACAATAATTGCCGACAAAATTAAGTGGAATAAGTGTAATATATGAATTTCATAAGAAATAAAAACGAAGGTCATAAAGTGTTCTTTGTTTTTCCTTAGAAAAACTTATCTAGTACGAATACATACAATACGATATTGCAACTTTTCACGGACTTTTGTGCAAAATAAACTGGTTAATTGATCTATCATAGGTGACATGAAATGATTTGTTGTTACTTACATTCTACAGACGATGATAATCAACAAGACAAACCCTATAAGCATAACTACAGATACTGCAATGAAACCACCGATAAGTCCTGAAAAAATATATACAAAATATATATATAGAAGACTCATAGCCAGTAACATTGACTATTGTAATGCTGTAATAATTCAGGCTTTGTCTATGGGATGTATCTATAAACGATACAGACAGGTGACACATTTACACAAGCTTCAATCTATTGTTGACGGTCTTTCCTGTTTTTTTTTAAATGGCTAACATCATGTATATTTCTAGATAATGTAAAATCGATAAACTGAGGACGACACTTCTGTAGTTACCATATATAGATTTTCATTCTTAGATAAAGTCAATAGTCGTACAATTTCAAAAGAATTTAGGTTATGCATATCTGTAATTACTTTGATTCGTTTTTCCTCAATTATTATATCATACATTTTGTTTGCGAGAGTGATCTTGTAATATATTAATTGAATTACAAAGCTAAACTAAAAAATAAACTGTCCCTCCCATTGAAAATGCATAGTTAAATGGAGATTCCATGGAAATTGATTAAATTAAAAGACAATGCAGCAAAAAATTAATGACGTGCATCTCTCTCTCTCTCTCTCTCTCTCTCTCTCTCTCTCTCTCTGTTTGACAAATTTCAGGGGATTAGGATAAATTAACAGCCATACTTAATAGTGTATCAGTTATTTTGGCTCCAGGTTTCATCCTATCATTTCAACTGTCTGTTGATGCAAATGATGTAAGGGTTGCTAAGTATTAAGTCAGGAAGACAAAAGATGGTAATGATTAATTATTAAGTGTGTTGTTTTTTTTAAAAATTAACAAGTAATGAAGAAATTATTCCACAATCGAGAAGGATAATATTGTCTTCCAACACTTTGATGTTAATGGTGTATATTAGTTCCGCTCCGTAACCATTTATTATATTAAGTGATCACATCCCTTTTGCTTTCATTAACAAAATGAAAAACAAAAGTCAGAGATAATATAGGTAGAATTTGTTGCTGTTGTTGTTGTTGTTCTATCATTTTGCAGCACACGATAAATACATGGTGGCCAGTATTAATGATGGAGGAAGAATCCGGGGGAAAACCCCAAAAGAATCACCGACCCATGAGAAGCTACGGGGATGCTTCTGAAACAGGTGGAACAAATGTCTTTGCTTTAATCTATACCAATTTAACACCATATTATAATCAATATATTTATTTGAAAACTCTTTGCTTTAATCTATAACAATTTAACACCATATTATAACCAATATATTTATTTGAAAACAAATGAATTATCTTAGATAAAATAAAATAAAATTTCTCGGCTTCAAAGAAAATCCTTACCCCTTCCCAAATGAAAACTGAATTGTGAGTACCTTATAGTAGATGCATTTGCTATGTTGTAATGATATTGTGTGTACTTATTATACCTTTGTATAATGTATCAACGAAACTGCACATGGATTTCATTGCCAAGTACAGCAAGCTCTGCAGAGGAGTGTACTATTTCAATCTTTGCTATTTCACGCTGCACAGATAAAGTGTCGATGGCGAGTTCTCTGCCCGTGGGATTTGGTTTCAACATAACTTGTGTGTGTACTTATAGACCAACCCTATCTCTACAGGAGCAATACAGACGTGTCTTGTCAGGAAGCCGTCTACTTTATGGAAACAATTTTCAGCTGAGGAGCTGTTCAGGAGGTGTCGAGAAATTTTGGATTCTTTTAGAACCCAAATGCTGCTGTTGATTGCGACATTTGTCCAAAGGAACGAAATTAATTGTCTCTGAGTGAGCGGCCAAATATTCAGACACAGCTGGTCTACGGGATAACGAGGCTCTCGTGGGTTTTTTATTACGGAAGGCTCTGCGGAGTGTTTAATATTGCTAGATGCATGAACGCCATATCGGTCACAATTTAGTTCAATGCCACTATATGTGTGAAAATCAGCCATACACCCATTATACCTGTTGATGTATAATATCTAATTCATATTATGACTTTAATACACTAGTCATATCTTGTCCATAAATCCACATATCATCAGTGCTAGATTTAGGGCAAATGAGGCCCTGTGCTAGTGAAGTTATGAGGCCCCTTACTTCATCGTTAAAAAAAAGTTTGCCAAGAAGAAGGGCCCCCTGGCCAACGGGGCCTGTGTATAAGCACACCTAAGCACAATGGTAAATCCGGTACTGCGTGTCAACCACACTTGTGAATAATTTCATATCTAGTGACAGTTCTTTATATCGATCATATCCATTCATATACTGGATCATTATTTGTTCATTTCTTTATTCTCCATGTTTGGATCAGTTCTTTATTTGAACGGTTTTATTTCTTATATTCATTATTGAACTTCGTGCATCATTTTGTTATATTCACTATTAGAATTTATGCGTACGACTAAGGTTTGAAGATTAATTCATTATTCATACGCATTATAAATAAACATATCATTCAAGTAATGTTGTTTTCGCTAGATCCCGTCTCAACTAACTTCAATCCCGTTACATGCGTATATGTTAATTGTTGCATAAGTTGTCATTTAAACACTGTAAGATGATTAAGCTTACAAGATAGCTGACACTGTCAAAAATTTGTGCTCAGTTTGTTGATAAAATAGTTTGACACTGAAGTCTCCAATTTCCAAGCTGCACTTTTGCTATAATAGGCAAGGAAATCTTTAGTGTGATGCCCGGGCATTACATTATCTAGAGTACCAATACACATTAAACGAATTGACTCGACAAGCGAGAACATATTTTGTGCACAAGAGAACATGTAAAATTCAGACGGAAAACAAGTTAAAAGCATATTAGGATCATTATTGGATGTATAAAGAAATTGTCTTTCTTTATTCCATATATAGTCCAAAAGTCTCTATCTGACACACGTGTCAACATGTGACTAAAAGTTAATAAATATAATTAAATTTTTAACATTAAACAACAATTTGCAACTATGAGTAAAACTATTAAGGTTAGTTTTATATTGTCATGAGAACATTTCTGTACGTTCCTTACTGACGGAAACTGCCAAAGTATCGACACTGTTAAATTTTACCGCGATGTGTACAACTGGAAACAATAACCCGGCTATCTTGCGTACCGTCCACCCCCCACCCACCCCCTCTCTCTCTCTCTCTCTCTCTCTCTCTCTCTCTCTCTCTCTCTATTAGTAGTTTTTATACATTATATCAGGTAAGTCAAATCTTTTTGAACTGGACTCGTTTACAAGTTATAGAATAACTGATAGCAATATACAATATTTGAGTAAGAAATAACTTTAAAACAATATTGCTTTATAAATACTCGTTACTTCCGTATTCGAAAATAATCATCGTTTTCCTCGAAATATTAACAAAAATCATGCTGGCAAATTCGTATGGACAATTCTTCCGGACCATAGTTTCAATCAACCTTTCTTTTAAGCAAATATTTTACCTTGAACTAATTATAATTTGTTGGATACAATTACCTTGGGACACTGGTTCCTTCATTGTCGATGCCGACGTTGATAGAGTTGGTTTAACTGTATTCATTGTTGCTGAGCCTGGAAAGCAGAGTTAAATATGGTTTTACAACATGATAAATATGTAAAGGTGGTTGCGTGCATTATATGTGAGACAATGGAGGTGTTAATTTTCAGTCAGTACGACGAGTCTTATAGTATTAACAAAATAAAGATTCATCTGTAACGTCTGGAAATCATCAGTGGAAATTCATTTATTACTAACATAAGAATTGTTCTTTCATTCGTCCAGTTTATCCCTTCCACAAGGCAATGATATTTTTGTACAAGCTACGGAACCAGTCTAATTGAGGTAGTATATTCAATATCGTATAAATAAAAACAAAGTCATTGACTGTCTTACAATAAACAACGGTATACAAATGAACGAATTCTTTAAAAGGGCAGACGTATGGGTAAAGTGTACACAATAGTAGACTTGAACCTAATCAACCTTAAATGATGTTCATTTTACGGCTGTCGCCATAATTAACCTATCGAACCTAAAATCATTTTAATTGTATGGATGTCGCCATGCAGTTTGCTTAGTGAATATATATAATCATGTTCATTGTCATTTGTTATCACACAGTTAACCTGATGAACATAAAACAATTTTCACTGTGTGGCTGTCTCGAGGCAGTTGGTCTCGTGACTTAGAACCAGGTCTGTTTGATGGTTGTCCCCGCGCAGTTATGAACCTAAAACCATGTTCCTTGTCTGACTTTCACCACCATGTTCATTGTATGACTTTCACCACAGTTTAACCGATAACCTAAACCCATGTTGATTGTATGGCTGTCGCCACATGGTAAACTTACTGAATATAAAACCATGCTCATTGTAGGACTGTCGCCACACAGTTAAGTTAATGAACTTAAAATAATGTTCATTGTATGACTGTCATTTGCTTCATCTTGTAAGTTTTCTTTCGGATACTACATTCATAAAATGTATATTTGGCTGGCTAGACCATTAAGGTATAGTAATTTGGTCCAACATTGGCTTTACTATTTATAGGTGTTTAATTAGTTGTATGTACTCTTTTTATATGGCTCTGCCGAAGGTGGCTGAATGAGAAAGTTTAAGTACATGCTGAAAATATCATGAGAAATGGAGGAGAGAGATGGTTTTAATTATGATTTGAAACTGGATGTGTTCTGACCGACTGTGTTCATGCCTGACCGACTGTGTTCATGCCGACTGTGTTCATGCCTGACCGACTGTGTTCATGCCTGACCGATTAACCAACCCAAACATGTGGAGTCCAAAATTCAACAAGATATACAATTATACCAGCTAAGGGATTATCGATTTGATCGATAATCAAGCCATTATGCTATAGTTCATGGTCAGTTCGCTCTGCATTGAGGTAATTTTATCAAACGATCAATTAGTCAAGGCTTTGTTGTTGTTGTTGTGGTAGGGTTTAACGCCATTTTTCAGCACAAGATAGGCTATACATGACATCCAGTATTAATGGTGGAGGAAGAACCCGGGAAATACCCGGAAAAAACCACCGACCCACGAAAAGCTACTGGCAAGCTTTCTGACATACCCACATTGGCCGAATCCGAGACTCAAAACCACGCAGACAGAGGTGAGATGGCTACTAAAACACCTAAATAACATACTAATTCTGAAATTTATAACAACTTTAAGACAGTGCCGGTGCAAGGCATTTTGGCGTCCTAGGCGAGATCAGATATATGGCGCCTCCCTTTCCACTAACGCCCTCCCCCACCCGCTCATCATGAAATAAAAAATCAAATTTGCTATTTTTGTCTGGCGCAAGGAACAAGAGACGACAGGAGGACATCGTAGCAAACAAGCCAAAATGAGGGAAGACTCCATCAAAAAGCCTTTCTAAGGGCTACTGCCATTTAGCCATTACAGAGCTCTCATTTGGTACGAAAACTCTATTTGACAAGATCTTCTGAGAAACCTAACTGGATCAATTTCGAACACCGCAAATCAAAATTCACAATGCATCTAACCTAACAGTGACCAACCTACATATGTCGCACAGACATTCTAGAATTAAAATTGTTAGGGACTTACAATACGTACACTGGGTACAAAAAATATTGCTTATGTTAGGAGTTAGAAAAAAAAATCTTCAACTACACAAAATTTGAAATAAGTATGGCTAGGGCGTATCAAAGGCTGTCGACATCCATGGGCTGGCTTATCGGACCTTTTCCTCCTTTCTCGCGACCAGAAACCCTCAACATGACGAGACGTTAAAACCATTTTTCACCAGTCATTATTTGGTGCCATTGCACCTCTAGTACACTCCTTCCGATTGGTTGATAGGGTTGAGTGCGTGTTTGATCTATTCCCACTCACCCAGGTCCTAGATTCATGTCGATAGTCCCTCAATAGGGGCGCGATATGACGACCAAATTAAAAACCACACTATGTGTGCATAAACGCCCGTGCGGATATGGCACCATTCCTTACCCCACGGGAAAAATTAAATAGCTTTCTTTTGAAAGATAAAACAGTGAATAATGACCCTTCGTGGCCGGTTCACTTTAATTTAATATTCATTCATTCAGGTGAGATGGCAGTGAACTGTAACGGAGTGCGCTTTAGACCACTCGGCCACTCGAGGCCCCTTAAGGGGGCTTTGTATACGGCCTGATGTCCCGCTTGCCAAAGGGAAGTGAAGCGTCTCAGCAGCAGAAGGGGCGAATCGGACAACATTTTTAGACAAGTTTTCACTGAAATCACGCTTAAAAACAATGAAACCAATGACATCAGGCCCCAATGTGTGTGTGAATCATGGATTAGGTCCAAAAAAAAAACATGAAAAAATCAATGAAATTAATGAAATCCTCCATCGATTTTGGGGAAAAAGGGACTACAACGTCGTTGTCACTCACTAGAACTTTCAGTTGGGGTTAACCGAATATTTGATCCAGTCCGATACGATATCGTGTTCGAGGGTCATGTAAATTTATTGTTACAAATCCGTGTGGGGCAGACTGAGTATGACTAAAGAAATTTCTAAATTGATTGAAGTCCATATCAGAACACCATGTCTGC
Source organism: Unio delphinus (assembly GCA_029339505.1). Classification (NCBI taxonomy): domain Eukaryota; kingdom Metazoa; phylum Mollusca; class Bivalvia; order Unionida; family Unionidae; genus Unio; species Unio delphinus. Next base: position 9,582,527 of record JAQISU010000174.1, read on the forward strand.
CAAATATTTCGTAGCGTATGTGTATCAACGCCGTTGAATACAGCAAGCATATTACAGTTATCTCTAATCACTTTTGGAATCTGAGTGTAGCGTTGAGTGACATAGATCACATCCGTGTTTTTATGCCTGCCTCTGGAAAATATTCTAGCAGGATTTTTTTGATTATCTAACATGACATCGTCGTATACAACTAAATTGTTGATACTTCCATCGAGGTCATTCACGGATGGCGCCTCGTCAATATCGGTTATAAATTCAATAACATCCTCGCCGGCAATCTCTGAAGCGTTTTCATTAAAATTTTTTAGCACTTCATAGCATCGTTGATCATCTACGCTAGGGGCAATTAAATACAACTTATCCCACTTCATCCATCTCATTATTAAATTGAGCAACAATTGCGTCTTGCGGGATCCAGATGGCCCGATTATAATTGCGCGGATAGAGTTTGGTAGCGCTGCATGATGCTTCACTGGTTCTCTTGTTTTAGTCGCTGAAAAATCAATTATATTCATATCTCTATACATAAATCATGGATCTATATTGCGTGAAGTGTAAGGCGCGTACTGGCACAGATGACTTGACGACGATTACAACTAAAAATAACCGATCAGCGCTTTCTGTTAAATGCGTACAATGTAGTACAAAGAAATTTAGATTTGTTTCTAAACCCAAGGAACCCAAGGAACCTTTAAAAAAAAACGAGGAGGTGATATCGCTGCCAAATTAGCAAAACTCCCTGGAACCCCATGGGCAAAGTACCCCGGAGAAAAACACCTTCCAGGGTATAGTTATTGTGGACCGGGAACAAGACTTGATATCAGACTCAATGATCAAAATCAGCCCCGACCCGGTGAGGAACCAATAAACGCTATTGATAAGGCCTGTCACCTTCATGATGTTGCTTATAAAAGCAGCAATTTGCAACACAGGCATCTAGCAGATGTGAAATTAATTCATGCGTTGAATGCCATTCCTGATAAATCCTTCAAAGAAAAATTGGCTTCATTTTTGATAAAATCGGCTATGAAAAGTAAATTGATGTTAGGTGCTGGTAATTAATAACAACATGGAATCTATTTATTATTCCCCAAGAGGATACTGGAAGGGTAACGCTGCAATCAGTAAACTCGCTAGCGCCGCAAAAGTGAAAAAAACCACTGCGGCTCATTGGTTATCCAAACAGGCACTATGGCAAATTTATCTACCACCGCCTAAACAAATTCAATTCTCGCATTTGATGTGACCTTTCCTAATGAAGTTCATCAGGCTGATCTATTATTTCTGCCACATGATCGTGGTTACAAATATGCGTTAACTGTAGTTGATATTGCAAGTCGATACAAAGAAGCAGAACCGTTAAAAACAAAATCAGCCACTGAAGTGGCTTCTGCATTTGAAAGGATTTATCGAAGGAGCCCTCTGCACTGGCCAAATCTGTTACAAGTTGACCCGGGCAAGGAATTTCAGGGTGCAGTGTTATCTACAATGAAATATCACAATGTCGCTATCAGACGAGGGCATACTGCACTGCATCGTGATCAGGCCATTGTAGAACGATTTAATCGGATTCTTGCTGAGCGGTTATTTGGATATCAATATGCAAAAGAATTCATCCAAGAAAAAAGATCCCGTGAATGGGTTAAGAGATTACCAGGTGTAGTTACCGCACTGAATAACGAGATTACTAGAACCATCAACATGAAACCTATCAACGCGATTAAAAAGAAGTCGATACCTGAAAAACCACAAAAAGATTTCAAAGAACCAATTCTTGGTAGTAATGTCATTGTGAGGTATTTATATGAACCAGGAGAGCTTGAGGGTGGTACAAAAAGGGCTACTGATCCTATTTGGAGCGTCACTACGCATAAGATATCTAGTATAACACGATCTACGGGTAGACTTCCAATCTATAAACTGGATTCAACTGCCCCTCAGCGTGGGTTTACTAGACAACAACTACAAGTAATTCCTGACGATACTCAATTACCACCGCATGGTCTTAACTAGCACCCTTGCGTCTATTGCACTCAAGACAAGTCAACATCACATTATTTCTGACATGACCGAGATTGTTATTTTTTCTGTCTACGGTGAATTGGCGAGGATCCTTATCCGAATACTGCCAACGCATTATACAATTGCAACTCGCGCAGTGATTATTCTGTTGTTTCTTCAAAGTGATTATTAGTTCAGCATCAATATCAAATTCTCGTTGTTTTTTTTGTCCTGTTGTTTGTAACCGGAGAGTTTTTTTATCAATAATATCATTATCGTCACCAATGATTTCATCATCGCCAATGATTTCATCATCGAAGACAATTCATCGAAGTTGATTTATTTTTCGTACTCTGGATACTGAAAGATAGACTAAATTCGACCATTCTATGCGATTATCTACCATCCAAACAATTGTATCCGATATAGTCAATCCCTGTGAAGAATGTATCGTCGCTGCGTATCCTAGCGTCCATGGGGATTTATTAGCACGCAATGCATCTTCCACGACATTGATATCAACCAGCACAATATCATTTAATACGAGAATTTGTTTTTCACTCTGTCCTGGAATATCAACTTCAATATTCTGTTTTCGCGTATCCGATGGCCTATAACATAACGGTACTGGAAGTGTTGCAAATTTTTGTTTATGCAATTCAAATAACTTCATCTGAAGTGTGTCCCTGACTATTTTTCTACTTGCAATGATTAAATCATTTGGTCTCCACGCTTCCCAAAACTCATTCATGGGAGTTTCCGAAATTATTTCACGGGTTATTTCACACTGGATTCTATCCGGTTGTAATCTAATTAGTTTCTTCAATTCTTTTAATTTTTCATCAAGTGATCTATGATCGGTATCAATTTCTTCATAATAGTCTACAAAACCCTTTAGCCATTCATGGGGGGATGCACCGACAAATGGTGGTGGTTGCCCGTGATCACCGCACATGACGACTTTTGTATTCTTCAATAACAACCACTCAAGAAATATTTTTATGACATCTGACACTGTGTCTATTTCATCCCAAATCATGATTTCAGGAATAAATTTCTCTCCCATGCGCTCAGGAGTCCATTTATCTCCCTTCCATCGGAAAAAGCTGTGATAAGTGCAGGCATTTACCCCTCTCTGTATCATTTCTCTTGCAAGTCTATGAGTTGGTGTTAGCACAATCATGTTTGGATTGGAAACACGAAATAACTCAATTGCCCGGGTTGTTTTTCCTGACCCGCCACAACCGTTTAAATAAACTGTTTTATACAGGCATATTGGATCAGAAATCGGTGGTGCACTAGAAAATTCTGAACACTGATTGCTTTCTAAGTAATTATTTTCAATGGTAACATCTGCTGATGGAATATAATCATGAATCATTTCTTTCTTAATTCTCCATGATCCCCATTTCTCGTTGCCAGTAGCCTTAAAATCAGCCATTTTGCTATTTATGTAAAATGAATCAGTAGCAACTCTAACTGCGGTGGTAGGAAATCTATTGATCATTGAAAACAGATTGATAGAAGCATAACCGAGCATAGAAGCTCTCAAATGTGTGTACTGCGGATGGTATCCATCATTGTAGGTAACAATTGTACCCAATTTGGTTCCATCGGACAGAAATGCGTCCTTACGATTGACATATAGGCCCCTATTCGTTAGATCCGCGATTACAAAATCGTATTCAGCGTTGTCTATAATCAATCGTGAAGAATATTTCGTATTATCATCTTTGCCACCTTGGGTAAATTTACCGATTATTCTTCGTCCAAGATTTTTTGCTTCATTGTTTCTGATTTCAAATAACTGTTGGGACCAATCCATGATTTGTTGTTCATTAAAATCAGGAAACAGTTTTCGCTCTTCGCTAATTATTTTTTCTAGATCAGGTTGGGGTAACCAGACTGATTTCTGTGCTCGATAGGATATAATTGCTTCACTGACAATTAATGATTTTAACATCTTACAATCAAGCATATACCGTAATAACACTATTGGCATCCAGTGTTTTTCAGACATGTGTTTACCAATCCAAAGATAACTACACGGATGAAGCCCTTCAGCCATTTCAAATGATACCACACAAGCGAATCCGGTTAAATCAAAATCAGGAAGTGGTCCATTAATAGCAACACGGGTCATTTCGTGTGTAGGGTGTCCAAATCGTTTGAAATATTTCTCGCATTCTCCATACCCAAGAAAACTTCCTGGATAACACGCAATCATATCAACGGAAATAACGGTATCAGCGGTGTATTTTGTGTTCCATCATCCGCCGTGGCTGTATTCAAGACAGGACAATTTGACATCTGATAAAAACTCACTTCGTGTTGGTTTCCACGCGTTTTTCTTTCTAGCAAAATGTGCTGCAATGGATGGTACTGTGAAACAGTTTGCTAATAATTGATCTTCGATTTCCCCCTCAGAAAACTCACTAGCTAGTTGTTTCATTTGATTCTGCAGCTCTTCAGTACGGTATAATTCTCCGTTAGGCCTTACAAACTGATCAAATCTGCATTCCTCGTCTGAATTACTATGAAATAGCCACACTGACACAGGATCGTTTTTACTCAAATGGTAAATAGCATCAAATAATTTCTGCTCTGAAAAAAAACTCTTCGGTTTGGGATAGATATCTTACGGTTCTATCCCGTGGGAATATTGTTACTGCAGATGACCACGCGTGCGCGTTATGATCAATAATTTCAATGGGAGTCCCTTTTGATTTATATTTCGATTCGTATAATACTTCTCCGGTGATTGTCCTTACCGATATTGGAAATCTTAATGATTTTTCTAATTTAGTTATATCCTGAATTGTTGCTCCATGCTCTTTTACCGTGAACTCCCACTCGGTTATTTTTTTTCGTCTTAGATCAGTTAGTTTATTTCCCCAGGACGCATTTGTGAAGTGTTCTATTATTCGTTCTGCTACACAATTGAGTCCTGTCGAATATTTCATGGGTGCTAGTTTTGAAATATCAGGTTTTTCATTGAGCGGATAGATCCCGTAAACAACTGCTGTGACAGGATAAGATCTTTCGTAGTAGGGTTTATCAATTCCAGTCAAAATTCCCGGTTTGGAATCCTGGTTCACGGTGACAGTTTTTTTGCCCCTGAGAATGGGTTCAAATTTATCCCTAATGATCCATTTGCCATCCTCACGGATAATGAATTTAATTCGGAAAAAATGACTTTTTTCCCCAAGACGTGAAATGATCACTGCTGCCTTTTCATCATTCATGGTAGCGTCAACAACACCATCAATTCGAAATGTTGACCAACAATAAGATGCTCCATCACGCTTGAATTCATTAAAACAGTCTCTGATGGGTTTATCAAGAATTTTATTCTTGGGTGTATTAGAAACTATATCAAGATTGAATTGAGCATCCTTCCATGGTGATCTCATGTTTCCGTCTTTTGGACGTTTGTTACGTTTTTTGGGTCTATCGATATTAAATCTAGGATTGATTTTCAATAATCTCTTAAACTCTTTAATGTTTCCGTCTCTTGGACGTTTGTTACGTTTTTTGGGTCTATCGATATTAGATTTAGGGTTAATTTTCAATAATCTCTTAAACTCTTTCATGTTTCCGTCTTTTGGACGTTTGTTTCTGTTTACTACACGTTTTTTGGGTCTATCGAGATTAAATCTAGGATTGATTTTCAATAATCTCTTAAACTCTTTCATGTTTCCGTCTTTTGGACGTTTGTTTCTGTTTACTACACGTTTTTTGGGTCTATCGAGATTAAATCTAGGATTGATTTTCAATAATCTCTTGAACTCTCTATCAGCATTGAATTTAGCATTTTTCGAAGTCAATCTCTTGAACTCCTTCATGCTATATATAAAACAGGTGTCTAAATGAAAGATTTATGTATAATCAATCACTGCAAAATGAGTCAGTCATTGAATTAGACAATAGTGTAGTATATAATGACCCAAGAATTCAGACTACACCCAGTGATTCAAAATTACGAAGCATCCAGTGATGGTACTGTCAGAAACTGTAGACTGAAGAACCCAATTGGGTGGGATAATGGTATGGGGTATTTGGTGTTTAATGTTGGAAGGAAGACATTTCGCAATCATCGTTTCGTATTTGAATGTTTTAATGGATTGATCAAAGATGGTTTTGTTATTGATCACATTGATTCTAATCCAAGGAACAATTCTTTATCCAATCTGCAAGCTATCACACAGAGTGAGAATTCCAAACGAGGAAGGACTGACACTTGTTCAAATAAAGCGAGACCAGTGAAATCTTTGAATACAACAACTAACGAAGAGAAAATATTTCAATCATTATATGAAGCCGGCAAGTATTTCAATATTTGTAGAACTTCAGTACGATTCGTTGCAGAGGGGATAACCAAGACGGCTATTTCAAAAAAGAACAGACAAAAAGCTCAATTTAGTTATATCTGATGCGTCATAATTTCCAATTAGAGATATGTCATTCTTATAGAATAATGAATTCTGAAAACATGAATAGCATCATAGTTGAAATAGCAAAATTGAAAAATCAGGATATCAAACTATCAGATGGGTTAAATCCTGATCAAATTGTGTCTGATTTTCAGGATATAGAATACGGGGTTAGCACTAACAAATATATGCTACCCAAGAAGTATGCACTCATCAAAAGAATTCAGAATTCTATTAAAGACTCACTTTAATTTTCCAGTGACATCAGTGTGTTCGTTCCGTTGTATACTATCGTAGAGGGAATACGAAAAGAATTGGGGTACGAATACGAATTGAAAAAAGAAGTCAACTCTAAAATTAGAAACCTACGAGCATTAATTCAAGAAAATTGATTACCCGACCATTGATTGCCTGACCATTTATCATTCCGACCCTCAAGAGATTTTCATTTTTTTAGCATTTTTGGATTGAAAATGTCAAAATCAGTGAATAAAAAATCTATGGACCTTTAATGGATGGTCAATGGAAAAGTGAGGAAAGTCACAGTATTATTAATTTTATATACAATTATGTGACTTTCCTCATCACTGATAGAAGCTGTTATAGGATGAAATAACACTTCCATGACCATATCAAAAATCATCCGACATGTAACAAAAGTGGAGCAACTCACAGTATTATTTATTTTATATACAATTATGTGACTTGCTCCATCAATGATAGAAGGTGTCTCACGATGAAATAACACTTCTATGACCGTATCAAAAATCATCCGACATGTCAAAAAGTGGGGAAAAGTGTTTTACAATTGAAAAATGGTTTCTGATTTCAAATAATGGTCAATGAAGCATCAACAACCCGATTGGCTCGTGAACGACTGGATGCAATCAGGAGATTTGTACCAATTCGTGACTCTGTACGGAATAAACTGCAACAACGACAGAGTTTACAAACTGATTTTGCTCTGGGGTCTGAAGAATTGTTTAAACCAGTAACCACAGCAACGAAAGGGGTAGAGCGTGCTATACTGGGAGATGGTCCCGAGACGGGAAAATCTGTTATTGGTGAACTTGAAAAAATAGCAGCGAAAACTGAACAAACAAAACAAATAGAATCAAAGAGAACAGTAGATGATTTACGCATGAGATTTAACGAAGAAGGGTTAGCAGCAATTGATGAGACTGATCCAACAGAAATTCCTACGCTTGTTGTTACTTCTTATGAAAACAGAAAAAAAATGTTGAAACCAGAACATCATAAGTTTGTTAAGAATTTCACACACTGGGCTGATATATTCTACAAAATCAAAACTGGAAAAAGTCAAAAAAAGACAAATAGTGCATCATACATTGAATATATCAGGATGGTGGATCACGTGTATAATCAATATGAAGAACTAAAACAACAACAAAAACCGCCAAAATTGCAAAGAAAGCGAGAGCAACCTGCAAAGAAAATATCTTTCTCTCCTAAAAAAACAACAACTACCACCTGATGATGATGATGAAGATGATTATTTACAAGAAACGGATGTAGAAAAACTAGATGAAGCAACTGGTTATAGCGGAAGTGGATTGCAAGATTCCAGTGGACCCCAAAGTGGGGTATGTCCTGATAGTGTTATCAATGATATATCACGATTAGATGTTCTTGTAGGAGGATTCCGAGCTGGAAATAATTCACCGGAAATAATTAATGAAGCAGCTGATATCTGTAGACGGTTATTTGCCGGCGGTATCATGGATATCAAAACCTATCGAGATTTCATTGACGAGTTAGCAAATGGGTATCATAGTGATTAAATAACAATTGAAAACACTATTGTTTTTATAATAATGATCATCCATTACAATCATGATAAACCAGCCCCCGTCTATGTAGTTAATTCACGGTTTCCAGTTTATAGAGCATACTATGGAGATGGCCTCGGCAATACCATTTTAGGATTCTTTTCAAGAATGGCCCCAAAAGTGATGCCGTTAGCTAAACAATTATCAATGAAAGCCATTGATGTTATTCGTGATAAGGGTATTAGTACTGTTGGAGATCTTGCCGGGAAAGCGTTTTCAACTGCGAAGGATAAAATAACATCATTAGTGAGGCGAAAAAAGAAACCGTTACCGTCTACAGAAGAAATGCCTGCAAGTGTTAGTAAAATTATAAATAACGCAGTAGATGAAAAACTAGCGTCGATGGTAAATCAAGGAGACCAAAGCAATATTGCAAACATGATAGCGGGAAGTGGCTTTAAAAAACCACGTCGATGAAATTCTATGGATTTTCACGCTAGCGTTTTTCACGATGAAAATCACGATTTAGACTCTGATAAATAGAATAAAATGTTCAAAAGGTCACCTGATCCAGCATTTGATATGGATGCCCCAGTTGGCAAGAATGATTCTGTACGCGATTTTCAATTTTATTCTTATCACGCAGTACAACCAAAATCTCCGATCGCGAATTGAACTTCAAGTTCATGATACCAGTAAATACTTTTTGCCTTGTGAAGCGTTTATTGAAGTAGAAGGAGAACTTGTAACAAATGATGCTGCACATAATGATCCACCATATGACATTAACTCAAATGTCCGAGTTGGTTTTGTTAATAACGGCATCATGGCGTTATTTGAAAGCGCTAGATATCTCATTGATGGAAAAGAAATTGAATCCATTGACCGTGAAGTTGATATGGCCACAACAATCATAGGGTTAGCGAGATATTCTGATGATTATACAAGATCAGCGGGTCCATCTATGATGTTTGCAAAGGATACCTCTGATAACGCTGATCACCTTCAATTCATTAAAGTGTTAACACCGCAAGTCACTTCAGTTGCTAATCAAGGGGAAGCAGCTAATCCAGAACGTCGAACTAGACCCGGAGCTGAGTTTGATATTCTCGGAGGCGTTAATGGTAATCTCAATTTAGGATTTGCAACACGCGTAGCAATGTTGCATGGGCAGCGTCGACGATTTTCATGTGCGATTCCACTGCATCATATATTTGGATTCTGTAGAAACGTCCGAAAAGTTATTTATGGAGCCAAACACACAATAGCGCTTGTACGAAAGGGTACTGATGATGATGCAATCTGGCGTAATGCTGGGGTTGCTCCCGGTAAAGTCATTTTAACAAAACTATCATTATGGATGCCAGTGTTAACTCCATCAATCACAGAAGAACAGCGACTACTATCATTTATGGACCAAGGAGGAAAGTCGTTGTTGAGTTGGTTATCAGTGACTACGGATATTAAACTGGGTAATGTTGATGGTACATTCACATGGCACCTGGCATCAAAACAAGGGGTTTCAGCTCCACGTCATATATTTATTGCGTTACAGAATGCTGCGAGAGTTGGTAATCAAGAACGAAGTCATATGATATTTGATCAGTTAGGTGTGAATGAAGTCTCGCTGAGAATAAACGGACAGCAGGAACCATCCGAGGATATACAACTTGATTACGGTCAGAATCATATTGCACGTGTCTATCATAACCTGTTGTCATTTATGGCACGTGATCAAAATGTGGATACCGGTTTGCAAATATCACAATTGGATTTTAAAAGCCTCTATCCGATTTATTACTTTTCATTGGAACATCTTGATTTGATGAGACAATCTGTCGTTGATATACACTTTAGAGCCCGTGTAACCCGTCCGATTGGTCCAGCAGCAGTTGCTGGGGTACATCCTATCCTTATCCCGAATTATAGAGCGGTTGCTGTCATTCTCAGTGATAAATCAATGCTACTTGAAGGTGTTGGAGGAAGAATGAGAGTGGTAGATGCCCCAGTAGAAAACATGTAATTGAAAATCCGAAGGATATTTCCATTGAATCGTTTTACGATTTAGAATCAATCTATTATGTATAATGTCATATAGTGTTATTAGTGTTACGTTAACTGCTGGTCAAATAAAAAAATTGCAATCAGAATCGGCTAAAAAATGTGGAACCACAATCACGTTGAAACCTAATCAAATGACTGGTGGTGCAAATAAATTATCGCTGACAACTCGTCAAGTGAAACATTTCAATGATGCTTTCAAGGATAAAAAAGGTGTTCAGATTACTCTTTCTGCGGCTGCTATCAAAAATATGATTAAAACAGGCGGTATATTTCCATTGTTAGCTGCAATACCAGCATTGATTGCAGCAGCAGCCCCAGCGGTGGCTAAATCAGCGGCGTTAGGAGCCGTTGTTACTGCAGCAGGAATGGCGTTGAAAAAGGCAGCTGGACAAGGATATAAAAAAAAGGGACGATCCGTTCACGGATTGGGTCTAAGACTACCAGGAACCCCGTATTCGTGGTACAGCGGAAAGGGTCTAAGACTACCAGGGACCCCGTATTCATGGTACAGCGGGAGATCCGTTCACGGATCAGGCCTGAGACTACCAGGAACGATTTATTAATTGAGGAGTCTATGATTCCAATGTCCAATTTTGATTTAATGGATGCTGCTAAAAAACTAGCGATTAAACATTTCAGAGGTGTTTTTATGAAAGATCAATTACCACATCAACCAAACAAAACTGAAACAGGTATTATTAATCTCGATAACAGCACCGGACCTGGAACTCACTGGGTTGCATACGCTATTGATCCACGTGGGATTGTCTATTTTGATTCATATGGATTAGCCCCACCAAAAGAATTTATGCGTTACATAAAACAATTTCCAATGAAGACTTGGTATTCTACGCTACCAACACAACAAATCAATGACCCACCAATATGCGGCAGTGAAGTATTAAATGTCCTTGACGCTATTTCTAACTCCTTGGGTAACCCAAGGGGAAAACCACCTCATATTGTCGTAAATGACTACACCAGCAATCGCTTTTTAGAGAGAGAAAGAGTTTTACAATAACATGATTGATATTTGGGGGAGATCTTTGAAACCCAAACCCGATGGCACTGCAACCCCTGATTCTATCAAGGATATAACAAAAAAAATTAAAGATGAAATAGCTGAGACGTTGAATTTAGAAAGTGTTGAACCCAATGAAATAGTTGTATTTCAAGATCGCCAGGGTAAATTGAAATCTAGTAATATTTCTCTGGATGATATTTTAGTTAAACAACAAAACGCAATCGAGAACACCGTTGCGCTATTTTCCGATCAGGGTAAACTCAAACAGGGTGTACTCGTTTCGACGATTACAGATCGATTAAAAATTCTCAACGATGAGTTAAACAATTCTGTGGTTGTACTAACAACACTTGAATCTAGAATTGAAGAACACATAAAACAGTTTACCGCATTTCGTAGAAATATCATTGATAAATTTATTGGAACTACATTCGATAAAATTGAACTAAAACTCCCTGATATTAAAAAATCCATCGATGAGACGAAAACTTTCATCGAAGCCGTCAAAGGTGATTTTTCGAGGATGATAACAGTCATTGAAAAAACAAAAATTCCTCATGAGAAAACCAACAACATAGTATATACAATCCAACACGGATCATTTGTGTGGATACCTACAAACAATAAATTAGATATCGCTGCAACCGTCAAGGGTATTTATCGATTAACACTGGTGACAACGGTTCAATTTAATATATCATCGTCGAGTTCATCCGGGGTCAATAATACGATTTCAACGATCATCGACAAGGGTACAATTGAAAAGTTCACTATAACAGCTACTGATAAACATTTGGCTAGAGCTCTGGTATCATGGTATATGGAATTCGTAGTGGATTTAAGTTGAAAATTGAAAGGATTTCACAATTGAAAACGCTAGCGTTGTTAAAATAAAAAATGATTTCATCATCGCAATATCGCTATGATCAGGTCAGAGAATATCAAACTAGACTCAAAACCCTGTCTGAGGAGTATGCAATGAAAATTAAAAAATATCGCAGGAGAATTACCGCAATTGATGTTACTGTGTATTCAGTGAGTGGTGTAATCACCGGAGCCGGTATTATACTGTCTTCAGTGACAATGATGGCCCCGATAGCTGTTCCAATTTGCATTTCTGCGGCAACAACAATCGCTGGAATTATTTCAATAATCACAAAAAAAATATCCTCATGCAGCCAACGGAAACTACAAGACTACATAATTCAATTTCATGTTGTGTCTACTGCATACTCGCAATTATCCTCATTGATATCGTCATCGCTCGATGATACAATTATATCAGAGAGTGAGTTTTCAGCGATGGTAGATATATATGATTCTGCGATGTCAAAATTAGAAATACAAAAACATGAGTATAATAACAATGACAACACCGATGGAATTACTTCAACAAATAGTGGAGAACACAAACCCAGTACAAACAAGCATGATCTCAATAACCTCAACGAATCCAGAATTCAGTGTGAATTTCCCCTCTCCGGTCCCAGTGAAGGAGATAGCGCTAGCAAAATTACGAGTATACCACAGTTGGCCAAATATTAGGTCAAAATCATTTGGTGGTCAACAACCCAATAATTCCCTGGTATTTGCGAATAAGAATAAACCAGACGGTACCCCAGACTGGAATGTTGTTTCCATACCAACCGGATCATACCAAATCGAACAAATCAATAATGAATTCGCGCGTAGAATAAAATCGATTACTGGAGTAGAGTCAAAAATAGCTATAACAGTTCATGAACCAACACTATCATCTGCCATTGAAATAAGCACAGAGGGTTATGTCGTAGATATCTATCAAAGTTCTATTAGAACCGTACTAGGATGGCCTGAAATCCCACCCCGGGAAAAACCCGTTGATTTACCAGAACCAAAAAAATCTGATTATGTCACAGACAGGATAAAATCTGATAATCCAGTAAAGAGTTATAGAGATTATGACAAATTGAATTTTTTTCTTAAAACGATAGATACCGTCACTAATAAAAGAGACCACACACTTCTACAGAGTAAAACCACTGAAAATTTCAGATCGTTCAATAACGATATTTCGTTGTTGTTAATATCCCTTAAATCCGGTACTCTCACCCGAGACGAATTTATCAGCGTTGTAGAAACATGTAACAAAATCATCAATGACATGGAAACATTTCATTCACAAATTATTCAGGGTATATTAGATGACGATATCCCCCTATCGAAAACAATATTTGCAACGAAGTATAATATACGCGTAGAAGATATCCCCACATTCAAACTACCAGGATATAATATCTTAGAACTACAAAAATCTCTCAGTGACACCATCGATGTTGGTTTTAAAATAATTCATGATGCATGGAAAAAAGCAACATCACCGGAAATAAAAATCCTGACCCATAATAATGACCCAGATGGTGGTGGCAGGCATATTGCTCCGTTCAATGTGAATATTTCATCGGTGATAGCGCTCAATTTAGTATGTGATGTGATCGAAGGAAGCTATCAAATTAATCTACAACGATCAAATCATGCTCAGCAAGGATATATTTTGTATTCATTTGCACCAACAGCTCCTCCAGGATTTTTAATAATTGAGTCCCCGGTGAATCCAGTCTATATGCGATGTCATAATAATTCATTAACCAGAATTAATTTCAAACTCACTGACCAGTCTAATAATCTGATTGATTTACAAGAGGAGGTTTTACAAATTAGTCTATTTGTGAAATCGTAGTGATTTTCGTCGTAGTGATTTACATGACCCTCGAACACGATATCGTATCGGACTGGATCAAATATTCGGTTAACCCCAACTGAAAGTTCTAGTGAGTGACAACGACGTTGTAGTCCCTTTTCCCCAAAATCGATGGAGGATTTCATTAATTTCATTGATTTTTTCATATTTTTTTTTTGGACCTAATCCATGAAACGATATCAGATTCACACACACATTGGGGCCTGATGTCATTGGTTTCATTGTTTTTAAGCGTGATTTCAGTGAAAACTTGTCTAAAAATGTTGTCCGATTCGCCCCTTCTGCTGCTGTCTCTCATAGCCTCTCCTTTCCAGGTGTAGTGATCGCTGCAGGACCGCTGTCTTGCTCTGATGGACAGGAGGTTACTTGCATATAGCCTCTCTTACAATATTGTGTCAACAACAGCACCTTCACGCGAGGCCCCTTGTTTTCACAGAGCCTGTTGTGTGGCGCGACCGAGTGATCGTCGGTATAACTGGGAGGGCAGACTGGGCTCATTAGCCTTGGCAGGCAGCCAGGCTAAGAGAAGGGAAACTCTGACTCCAAACCCGGGTAGATGAAGCTTGTTAGCCTGGTCAAGGCAATTTTTCTTGGAGAAGAAAACTCTGATTGAAAATCAATGGTTCCACTGCCTTGTGGATATATTCGGGAGAAGGAAAGGCTACGGGAGTAACCCAGACAGAAAATCCGGAGTGGAGCCCCTAAGGCGGCTGGATGTCGACTACGACTTCCTTACGGCAGCTCCTGCATCCAAACTGGTGCCAAATGTCATGCTCAGCATTCCTTTGGACCCAACTAGCAAGGACGAGAGGGCGATCCTGAAGCCTGTGCAGCCCAGGATCTCCATATTCCATGCCCAGGCTTGCGCCCTGGAGAGGTCACTCCAGTCTCGCTACTAAGTGAGGAAACAACACGGAAGCTGACAGTTTACGGGTTATAAGTCCCACCCGATTGGCGTAAGGAAGGGGCGCCACGGGTCAGCTTTGAAGGTGGGAGGGATCATCGTGTCCCAATGGCCAACTACCGCCCGCCTCAAGCCGGGCAGTACCCGGTCAACAAGGTGTTGACCCGCCATCGTCTGCCTGCTCCAGTGGGTGTCTGGAGCTCAATGTGTTGCTTAACATGACAAGCAGACGAAAATTCCACACCAGACAAAAAGAAAAAGTAACGAATAAAAAAGACTCCAGCTGTTCGATTTGCAAGCTGGAATGTGCGCACTATGTGTACAGGCATCTCCGATGACCTCAGAGAAGTGGACAACACCATGAAAACCGCCATCATCGATAGAGTACTCACCAAGCTAAATATCAACATAGCTGCCCTCCAGGAAACTAGACTGGCCTCTAATGGCTCCCTCAGAGAGGAAAACTACACTTTCTTCTGGAAGGGTCGCGAACCTGATGAGCCCTGTCAGCACGGAGTTGGCTTCGCCATCAAAAACAATCTTCTGGGCTTGGTTGAACCTCCCATTGGGTGCACTGAGCGTCTCTTGTCCATCCGCCTCACCACTGTTGCAGGTCCTGTCAACATCATTATTGTCTACACCCTCACCCTCTCGTCTTCAGAAGACACCAAGGATCAGTTCTATGGTCAGCTGGATGTTCCAAACACGAATCACTTTTTCTCCTCGGCGACTTCAATGCCAGAGTAGGTGAGGATCACGAATCATGGCCTACCTACCTCGGATATCATGGTACTGGAAAGACCAACTAAAACGGTCAGAGACTGCTGGAGCTGTGCACCTACCATGGCCTGTGCATAACAAACACTTTTTTCAAGGGTAAGCCACAACACAAAGTGTCATGGAAACACCCCAGGTCCCATCACTGGCACCAACTTGACTTGGTAATCACCAGGCGCTCTGCCCTTAACAGCGTCCTCTCCACCAGAACCTACCACAGTGCAGACTGCGACTCCGACCATGCCCTTGTGAGCAGCAGGGTGAGACTACAGCCAAAGACAGTTACACCGTTCAAAACCAAAAGGACACCCACGCATAAACACCGCACAGATGTCGGTCCCTTCCAAGATACAGGAGTATGTATCCGCCCTGGACAAGGCTCTCCAGGACCTGCCAGAGTACGACGCCACAGCCAAGTGGAACGCCATGAAGGGTGCCATCTACAAAACAGCCATGTCCACGTTTTGCAAAAAGGAACGACCCAGTCAGGACTGGTTCAACGTACACCTAACAAGGATGGAACAAGTAATCGAGGAGAAACGAAAAGCCTTTATAGCGTACAAAAAATGCCCCAATGAACAGACGCATGCTACTCTTAAAAGTGCTCGAAGCAACACCCAACGTATCGCTAGATAGTGCACGAACAAATACTGGCAACAGCTGTGTGAAGGAATCCAGCACCGTGCCGAGACCGGAAACATAAAAGGTATGTACAGTGGCATCAAGAAGGCTCTAGGCCTTACAGTGAAAGGGGTCGCTCCCCTGAATTCTATGATGGGAGAGAAGATCACAGACCGTGGGCAACAGATGGCCAGATGGGTGGAGCACTACTCAGAGCTATACTCCCGTGAAACGTTAGTCACTGAAGCAGCCCTCAGCAGCATAAAGAATCTTCCAATCATGGAGAAGCTTGACAAAGTGCCAACCTTAAAAGAGCTCAGCAAAGCAATAGACTCCCTCCCAAACGACAAAGCACCAGGTAGTGACAGCATCCCGCCCGAAGCTATCAAAGGTGTGAAACCAACACTGCTCCAACCACTGCACGAACTATTTTGCCTCTGCTGGGAGGAAGAAGCAGTCCCCCAAGACATGCGTGATGCCACAATTGTGACCCTTTACAAAAACAAGGGCGACCGCAGTGACTATAATAATTACAGTGGGATCTCGCTTCTGAGCATCGTTGGTAAAGTGTATGCCCGCATCATACTAAACAGGCTGCAGTTGCTGGTAGACCGTGTGTACCCAGAATCCCAGTGCGGCTTCAAAGCAGGCAGGTCGACAACAGACATGATCTTCTCTTTACGACAACTCCAAGAGAAGAGCAGAGAGCAAGGTCAACCACTCTACATGATGTTTATCGACATCACCAAGGCCTTTGACTTCGTCAGCAGGAAGGGCCTTTTCTAAGTTCTCAGTAAGATCGGTTGCCCTTCAAAACTCCGCAGCATGATAATCTCTATCCATGCAGATATGAAGGGAACAGTCTTGTATGATGGATTTTCCTCAACCTCAATATATACACACACCAGGTCCGATGGGTGGCTGTTCAACCTGGCACGACTGCGCTCAAAGACGAAAGTGAGGGCTGTGCTCATCAGGGAGATGCTTTTTGCAGATGAAGCGGATCTTGTGGCACACACTGAGGAAGCCCTTCAGAGACTGGGAGACCGTTGTGCTGATGCCTGCATGCAGTTTGGAAAAAAAAACGTCAGCGTGAAAGATACCACCATTGTCCCTACAATCAAAATCAACGGTGTCACCTTGGAAGCAGTCATCAACTTTACCTACCTGGGATCAACCATCAGCAACACTCTCTCGCTCGATAAGGAGCTGGACAGAAGGCTTGGAAAGGCAAACACCATCATGTCACGACTGACCAAGAGGGTGTGGGAAAACAACGCGCTGACAGTGCAAACCAAAGTCAAAGTTTACCAAGCCTGCATTCTCAGCATCCTTCTATATGGAAGTGAGACCTGGAGTACCTACATGAGGCAAGAGCGCCGGCTCTACTCCTTCCATATACGGTGCCTTAAACGCATCTTGAAAATTAGCTGGCAAGACCGTGTCCCAAACAGCGAAATCCTGCAGCGTGCACACACCCACAGCATGTTCTCCTGCTGAACAAACGTCGCCTTCGATCCCTGGGACACGTCCGACGCATGGAGGATGGGAGGCTGCCAAAGGGGGACAGCTGGCCACTGGCACAAGAAAAGTCGGCCGCCCCTCACTCCGTTTCAAGGATGCATGCAGGAGGGACCTGAAGGCATGTGACATCACACCTGATGGCTGGGAAGTGCTGGCCGAGGACCGAGGCACCTGGAGACTGACAGTAAGTAAAGGTATATCAGTCGCTGATACGAGGAGAGGCCAGTTGGCAGCAGAGAAACGTGTCAGAAAGGGCCACGTGATAGCTACCACAGCAACTCGGGCTTCCCAGCATGTCTGCACAAACTGCAAGAGGGACTGCCACTCGCGCATAGGTCTCCACAGCCACAACAGACGATGCCAACAACCCAGAGACAGACGACACCCCAAGGGCGCTATCCGCATGGTCTCCCAAGACTAAGGCGCCAATGATGATGATGATATATTATTGATAAGGGTATTTCATTTTGTCAGACATTTCGCCGTACTTTATTGATAAAACGTCAGACTCCTGTGATAAAACTCATAGCATGGGTTAGAACAGAATTTCCCATCTTAGCCGACAGAAGATTATTTTTCATACATCAAGTCTTTCTTGATCGAATAAAATAAAATATCAGATTTAAAGATCAGCCTTAACAGTTCAATGATTCCCAGGGCTAGACTGGGTGCCTATCCGCAAAAAAAGATTCAAAATAACCCCAATGCTAAATCAAATTTTTTTACGACGGTAAAAAAATCTTCCTTTAGCAAAATAGCCATATTTAAAATACGTTGCATCCTGATTTAGCTATAATGGAATAAAACCTTACAGAGCGATTGGACCCAAATGCGTTATTATCTTTTAGACTCGGAAATTAATATCGTAACGTTTGAATTGCATCAATTCCTACTTACATTTGTATACATACTTTAAATTTTAAAGTTGGCATCATATATTTGAATAAGGTACATTATAATGAAATACAAATGTATAATGACATGTGTACACGAAGTGTAAGTGTGTGTGTGTGTGTGTGTGTGTGTGTGTGTGTGTGTGTGTGTAAGAGAGATGAAGTCAAAGATATCTTGGGAACCAGTGGAGAAAAATTTGTGTCTGCAATAATTCTATCAAATAAATAGGAAACAATATGATTACCTCGAGGAACCGTTCAGTAGTTAACTGTCTTGGAAGATGAAGTAATAATTTCGAACATGGTCATCATCGTGGGAATCCAGAATGAATGTGCGGTTCAGTTAGGTAATTTCGTGAATGTGCTTATTTTTGTGTCTTATTAGAAGATACAGAATTTGATGATAGTCGTAATTTAAAAAATAGTTTTATATAGACACCTCTGTCATAGTGTTGGTGAAGTGTCCCGACGACCCAAAGAGACTTAAACCCTCGCCTTTACTGTTTACTACAATCGCACCGCTGTCTGCGTCAGTTCGGGTCTCTGGGTGTGTATGAAAGCTTGCCAGTAGTTTTCCTTGGTCCGATAGATTTGTCTGGGTTTTTCCTGAACCAGTTAACGCCAATTTGAGTACAAGATAGGCCATGAATGTGCTCAGAAATGGAGTTAAGCCCAAACCAACAACACTAGCAGTATCAATGAGAAATGTAATGGTTTGTCACAATAAAGGCCTTTGATAATGCAAATTTCAGCACAGGTGGATGGGAGATGCAATTCTGAATATGACGAAATGGCTTTACCTTTTAGTGACGTCCTATTTACTTCAATAAAGTATCGCGTACAGCGTATCAGTGAGCTTGTAAAAAATATAATGCACAGTAAATATAAACTTCCATACCTTTTTGTCGACATAATTTTGAAGCGATTTACATTAATATGGTGTTCGTATGCAATGAAACAAAAATATAATAATCCACTGGTTAGCAAGAAGAAGTGGATCTGGGTTCAAACTTTGAGAAATTCAACATAAACTGTCTTCTGCACATGTTGTTTGCTAATTAAATATATTTTTAGTCCGTCATGAATACCTGGAAAGTATATCCCAATAAAAGCATTGAGTAATGTACTGTCAATAAACAGCGCTTAATGAGAATTGACACACTTGTACATGTCATTAAAGATGACCGAAGGCAGTGATAACGATTACAATGATCCCCAGCTATGCCAGACCCACACACCTAGCATAGAAAGCCTGTTCCTTTATCAATAGCCTTGATTTATGTTTAGAAAGGAAAGGACTACATTTTATCTGAAAGGCATACAAAAAAGCATAGAAACAATCGGTTAATGCTAATGAATCTATATAGTCATCTTAAATAAATACGTACCATATTCAGCATGATGCAAAACAAGGACAATTATAAAAATCATTCGCAGAAAATGTCGATCACGCATTTTTCCGTTTTGCGAAGCGTCAGCAAAGTCAGGTAAATTTTCCTCCATATTTCATACTGGGTGGCGCATAGTATATAAGATAACGAGGTTCAAAATACAAGCAGATATTAAATATTACTTCGCTTACTAATATCTGAGCTTCTCGGTATTCGGCAGTATCTTCTGTTTCATTATTAAATGTACCACTCAATACTATTATACCGCGTACAAACTACAAATATGGCGGTGTAAGACTGAAACACAGTCGTGAGGTTAGAGATTTCTCTACTGAGTCAATTTTGGCTACTTTATGTGCATGTATAGATCTTATTCCATGTGTAAAATTGTACACTGTTTACATAAAGGTATTTTGTACACGTAAATTCCTTATATTATGTATGTAGGAAAATGTGACTTGACTAGCTCAGTAGTGGGCTTGCTTACAAAGAGTTATCCACACGTGGATATGACCACTACCATAGTATTAACAGCGCTAGTTTTCTCTGTATCTACACAATGCATCTGGGGCATATCAGAAAGCTATCCATCTTTCAGAAGCAATCTTCAGCCGTATATGTATGTGTAACTTAATGCATCATGTTGTGTTACAAGCTGTTACAAGTGATCATCTTAACCTGTTTTCTTTCCACATGACATCTGTCTAATGCATTTCATGACCTTTTGCACAATGGATGGAATGTCCAGCTAATCCTTAGTTTCCACATGAGGTAATCATTATGTAGCGTTGTCGTTCATCGATGAACCTTATACATATTTCAGGGCATCATAGACGCGCTTCGAGTCGTTTTTATCTAAAAATACCTGAATCTTGTCAGCTATATTAGTAAGGCTAATAATCTTGCGAACTAGATGAGATATTAACTTTGCCGGTGTACTAAACTTGATTCAGACAAGAGACTTCAACCTGCAAAGATGACTGCGAATCTCAAACGATAAAAATAAATCCCACCACTCTGTTCTGGAACTTACTGCTTTCTTTAGTGGTACTCCAGACCTTAACCCTTTACCTGTCCTTTTTATGAGCAAGCCGTGGTTCTAAATTTTGTGGGAGTCACTTTAGGCATCGGTGGAATGTGAAAATAATCTTCTGGAGCTACTGAACTATTTTCTTTCTCGGTTGATCTTCACTTTGTCTTTCTGGCAGAACATTTTAGAGAGTAATGGCCTAGGCTTTATCATGTCTTTGAAATAACTAGCAAACACCTGTGCTAGCACTTCTTTTGGCGTATGAGGCGATACCGAAGGCCATCGTCTCTTGGGTTCAAAGGTTTTTGATGGAATGGTGCGATAGTTTCATCCTGATCTAAGAATTTGATTTGGCTTAGTAGGAAACGTGGGAAATAGAGAGTACGTGCTTCTCACACTAGGAAATATTTTCATTCAGCTTTCAGCCTTTGAAAAGGTGGATGAGTAGAGCTGATGGCCAATTCTGACAGAAACAAACAAAAGTCATTCTAAAGTAAACTTCGAACAAGACTACGGACTACACTACTCGAGATGGAAGTCGAGATATTATCTATATATGTTATAAAAATGTTCATTGGGTCCAAAATGTTCACTACATCAAAAAAGGAAAGACGGGAGAAAAGAGAGGCATAAATAAAGATATTTGCTATCAATGTCAGAAAAAAGATATTATTCTTCAGTGTCACAGACACAGAAAAAAATAATCAAAAGGAGAAGGATGAACATTTTTTCGAAACATTTGAATAACTCATACCGTCAAAAAACTAAAGAAAGCACTATCAATACAAGAAACTTAAAAGGCAAACGCAAACCAAAAAGAATATTCATAAAAGGAAACATGAGACTGACCGTGAGGGAAAGAAAGAAGAAAATATACTTTTGTGATGTGTTTTAAAATTTTATTATGATTTTTAATTAAGAAACAAACCCAACAAAAATATATCTTTATATGGATTTTTGTAAACATTTAAGATAAGATACGTATTACGTATTACAAAGTTATATGCAAATCATTCCAAGTGCATTGGAATCAGCAAAGAGATTATATCACGTGTTTTAAGCTTTCGGGGATTGATTGATATACAACCAAATATATCACGTGTGTCAAGGATTGATCAAGATAACAAGATAACAAAATATATCACGTGTCAGGGATTGGTTAGCTTGACTAGATAACAACAAAGAGATCGCATGTGAGAGGATTAAGATAGCAGCAACGAGAAAGTGATTATGCAAAAGGTTAAAGAACTGACAATTTCCTTGACAAATGTAGTAAGAATTTTATTATGTATTCATTTGAAATTTCTACCCAAGGCTTAATAATAAATAAGACACTACAAGAAGCTAATTAACTGAATTTATGCTGGATTCCATAGCAAACATCAATGATACTCAGTAACAGCAGTATTGCACATATAGCACAGCTCAGCAACCTTTGAACTTGGTGGCGCGCCTAGTCATTCGTTTTGAAAATAAATCTCGTTTTGGTCTACATAACATCGAGATTTAGAGTCATATTATGAATCAATGCGTATTGAGGCAACTTCTTCCAGTTGGTGTGCAATGGAAGGGTTTTATTTTTCTGTCGATTCATCTCAGTTCTGCTTTTCTGTTTGTGATGGACTTGATTTATTCACTGGATCAATTTTGTACAATATAGTGTGTAAGGAATATCCTATTTATTTCCATTTGAGCGCAGGTAATAGAAAATAGGATTTCTATTGTAAATGTAGTCGCAATTACAGTATAGTTTAACGGTGTGGATACATTTTTGGAACTCGTGTAATTCTGATAAGAATATATAACTAGGCATGTGCATTATTAAAGATCCAAAAAGTAAGTACATTTAGTGTCGTAGTGATTAATAGTTAAAGACGTCATATGTGTATGCCATGTCGTTTGCATGCTCTTTGTTGGAGGGATCCCATCTATTTACCAGATCTGTATGACGTATATCGCTATCATAAATCCAACAACAATACTGACTTTTCAGTTACATTTTATTCGAATATTTTTAGAATGACTTGTATAATAAAAAGTCTCTGATGGAGATGAGATAGCCTTTAGCATTAATATGCCTTCCAGTGCTATTTGCATATACCCTAGGGAACACGGGATATAATCTGAACCATTCGGTTTGTGGGTAAACATGATCATGTGTAATAAATAACTGTTGATGGTCCGAATGGTATATTGAATATTACGTATCCAACGTTTGTGTGGACATAGCGGATATCACGTTTGATTGATTGAACGTTTCTTTTCTGATTACTGAATTCCATCCACATCGTCAGCTTTATTATTTTTACTTTCAAATAGACAATAGTTCTTCCACATAACAAATCTACTCAATCCAACACTCTAGCGTCTGCTACATGACCATATATTGTTCGTTTGCAATCAAAGGTAGTTCATAATGCATGTTACTATTTTATATATGTGTTGTATAACATGACACAGTGTAGCAGTGCAGTATGAAAAAATACTGAAAGATTCTGTTAATAAGGTAATGGAGAAACAAAAATGTTTTGTTGTTGTTGGTTTCAAATCCATTTTTCAGTACAAGATAGGCCATATATGGTGGCCAGTATACATGTTTGAGAGTATTCCATTCCTCAAAATAGCCTACCCTGGAAAACCCAGAAAAGAACCAGCGACCAACGAGAAGCTACTGGCAAGCTTTCTCATACACCCACATTGGCCGAATCCGAGACTCGAACCCACTCAGGCTGAGGTGAGGTGATTTTAGACCATTCGGGGTTCCAAGAAAAACAAATGAGTATATAACATTTTCTATACTAAAACATGTAGTAATTTTTCATTACGTGGCATAAAGTGTGTTATAGGTTAGCGCCCCATGCATTGGAATGTACTTCATACTATTTTCGTTGTACTACATTGCGGTTATAAAATATTACATTTGTCCTCATGTGAAAAGAAATGTATAACTAAAATATTAAATTTGTCCTCATGTGAAAAGAAATGTATAACTAAAATATTACATTTGTCCTCATGTGAAAAGAATGTATAACAAGTACTTAATAATATCGATCATTTCATGCCAAGCCTGGCAAATGATGAAATTATTGACATGTATCATAAACTTAGTCGGAAATAATTACTGACAAGACATCATCTACGTACTCATTCTTTCGAATAAATAATACAAACATTTCTCACATCATCTGATTTTTTTTAAAATTTAAATTTAAGAAATAAACTATTTACAGCACAGTATTAATTCATAACTAAAGCACATTTTTGAACACACTGAGACCGAATTTTTAAGTAAAAACCTTAAATGAGTAAGGTATTTTATTTTATATGTTCTAATTTAATATCTCAGTTACGCTTCACTCGAAAAAGAACTCGATTTAGTTGAGTGATCCTTTTGATTTTGATCAAATGGAGAACCATGAGATCTTCTTGGTACAGTTTTTGGCTGAATGCTTGGAACGTCATGAAAATCAACACCAAACTTGTCCTCGCCAACATTTCTCAATACATTTCCACTAATGTTCTCTGAGATGTCATTGTTGGTTTTATTCTTTTCCATTACTCCTTTCATGTTTATGTCGACTTTATCTTCGCTTGGACTTACGGATAATTTTGGGGCATCCCCGCCTTTTCGTTTTGGCACAGCAGGTGGAACTGGATATGTTCCCATAGCCTTTATCTCTGCATTAGACCTATCAACCATTTGATTTAATTCACCATTCTCGTTTACACTCTTTGTTATGATACTTTCATCTAAAAGCCCCTCTCTACTCGTACGCAACACTCCCCCATCTGCTTTTAAGTTATTCCCAAGCCTTTTCTCCAACGGCATAGTTAAAGTGGAATGTTTTGATACATTTGCTGCAGGAAAATTTGGAAGCCCGGAATCTCTAAAATTGGAAGAAACTGGTACCTCGTACAGGCCGTCATCATAATGTGTTATTTTCTGCTGCAGGGGTTTCGCATTGTTGGATCGCATGTCTCTTCGTTTTGTATTCTTATGGTCTATTTCTGCAGTTTGGCTTTCGTCATAACCAAATTCTTCTATTATTTCATCATCATATGCAGAAATGTCATTTCCTTTTTTGTTTAATGGCTTTTTTGGTATTTTTGTTTTATATGTATCTCTTCCGTTGTTGTTCCCATTAGAGTCATCGTAATGCTCATACAAGTCGTCTTCTTGATCATCGTACTCATCTTCCATTGATACCTTCTTTATGCCTTTTTTGACTTTCTGCAACTTGTTCTCAGTGTCATATTCCTCATACAGTCCGGGTTCGCCTACATCAGCATCATCGTAAGATGGAAGATCCACATCATCTGTAACAATCTTGTCCACTTGTTTAGTAAATTCTGTTTCTACATTTTCAGTAGATTCCGTTTCTTTTTCATCCCATACATCTTTGTTATTAATGTCCTCCGATTCATTTCTATAGAATGTGACTGAATTGTCGAATTTAACTGTTTTTGCAGAAGATCCTTTGAGATCGTTGGTTAAAATTTTGAGCTCCTCCGTTTCAGGCAATGCATCAAGATTTGGATAGTCCTCAGTGTCAGCGTCGTTGCTTCCCTGCGCTTTGTACTTTTGGTGTATGTCTTTGAATTCGGCCTCCAATGATTCGACTAAGGAGTTGGGGCTAATTATTACATCCGTCGGATTTCGTCGTTCTGGTAGTTTAGGAGGTTGTTTATGATTTGTATCCTTCTTGCTTGGGTTTTTCTCATGGAGGTCTCTATACTCGTTGGCATTTTGCTTCTTATCATGAAGGTTATCGTACAAGTCATCATCTGTTTTCATTTCAAATTCCTGCACAACCTCACCACCGTGAGTTGAATAGTTAATCGTTTGTAAGTACTTTATTATTCCCTTCCTGAAACAAAACGTTGAGAATGAGTCATTATTTTTTGCTTGATTTTCAATTTATAACAAAAATCACACTTTACAAATATTACGAATAGTGATCATTCATCGCGGTATAGACTGGAGTCATTTACCGTACCAAAACGTGCCCTAAGAGGAGAGAGAAAAAACCGCAGCATGTTCTAAAAAATTTCAAGATCCGCAAAGAAACTATCTTGTTATGAGGTTAAAATTACTTGTTTGGGTAATTGTGAACATTGCCATCTTTTAGTCAAGGTATTACTATAATTGCTGAAATAGATAAGTGAAATAAGTGTATTATTGTCATATGAAATAGAAACATAGGCTATGAAGTGTTCCATTGTTTCTTTAGGAAGGCTTAGTTTCAATACTATAAACGCATTATTGGGTATTGCAAACTTTCAGTTTTTATGTTGAGTAAAATTGTACTGGTTATTTGATCTCATCAATGGTAGATTATGATTTATTGTTAACGAAGATCAGGGGTGTTTACTTACATTCTAATGATGATGATAATTGCCAGGATAACGCATATAAGTAGCACTATACAGGCTGCTATTAAACCATAGACAAGTCCTGAAATAAAGTGCAGATAGGTTTTATAGTCAATAACATTGGTTGAGGTTTTGTCCATCACATGTATCTATAACAGCTACGTTCAGACAGATGAAATATGTACACAAGTTTATTATTGCTGACTGTTTTTGTTCTCATTTTCTATAATTAATATAATGTATATTATAAGAAAATCTTTAAAAAAAATAATATCACCTAATAAACAAAGATTCTTTCATAAATACTATAGTTACGCAAAAAAAGAAAATGACATTTAACGTATACATATTTCCTTACTTGGTATGAAATCAATGGTCCCAGCAAGATGAACCTTATACAGATTTCCTTGCTTGGTTAAAATCAATGGTCTCAACAAGATTAAGCTTATACAGATTTCCTTGCTTGGTTAAAATCAATGGTCTCAACAAGATTAAGCTTATACAGGTTTCCTTGCTTGGTTAAAATCAATGGTCTCAACAAGATTAAGCTTATACAGGTTTCCTTGCTTGGTTAAAATCAATGGTCTCAACAAGATTAAGCTTATACAGGTTTCCTTGCTTGGTTAAAATCAATGGTCTCAACAAGATTAAGCTTATACAGGTTTAGTTACATACAATCCCGATAATAAAAAATACTTCTGTTCTTTACGAACAATCCTAATCACTAAATACTTATGCCAGCTACTTAAAATCCCAAACATGTTATGTGTAAATTTCAAGTGTAATAAATATTTTTTTAAAACTTTGTCGGTAGCGGATCCGTGCCTAAATTGTCTACCTATTTGCTTTGCATTGAGACCGTGTCAATGTTATATTTGTTTCTTTATTTGCCGTCTGAAAGCTGAACCACATGTCATATATTAACCAAAAATAGTGTCGATGATGCCGAGTGATATAAATAGAACAAATCTGAACGATATGATATCATACTTAACAGCCTCAAAACCTGATATCATAATAAAAGAATAAAACAAAAATGTGATTTCGGCAGACTCTGTTTTGTGCTTTGTAGAATCAAAAGGAACGATTTTAAAAGCAAGAAACAAATGGTTAAATATAATGGATCAAGGAAGAAACAAGCTTTGAAGAGCTAAATCTTAAACAAATAACAGAATCAAATTTAAAAAAAAAAACAATACAAAATTCTATAAATTTCTAAATATTTAATGCAATATTCAGTATTCGTTAATTTCCTATGTAATGGGGTGAGGAATAAATTGTACTCATATTCAAGATTTGTGATACCTGTAATATAGAAAATCAAAGATATATTAGTTTACTTATTTGCTTTTCAAATCATTCACCTTATTTTAAATGAAAGAGTATTTATTTGAGCGAAAACAAACGATAGGCTATTGGATACGCAATTGGTTTCAAGAAAGGAGTTGGAACTACTGATGCTTTTTTGGCAGGATTTGAATATTTTGGTTAATATGTACTTCAGCCAAGGTAAAGGCATTATGCATTTTTTGTTCAATTTAAAAAGGCGTTTAATATTGTTCATAAAAAATGTTTTGTGGTCGATGGTATTAAGACAGCTTGCAAATGGCAAATATTAAATATTCTTCATTCTATATACAGTGTAGTTTAATCATGTTTCACATTCAGGTATTTCGCAGTATCTTCTTTTAGTATGGAGTAGGTTTGATACAAGTTGAATTGTTATCTCCGATACTATTCTCGTTATTTATTGAAGATCTGGAAACGTCATTACAGTCCATATATTTATAAAGTTAGATGAAGTGTCTTTATTTATTTTACTAATATTGATGTGGTTTACAATTTTAATTACTTTCATCTTGTTTTGTTTGTAGGCTATTTTGAGGAATGGAATACTCTCATATCTCAACACTCTGGCTGATAAACGCTCAAAGTAATGCATATGATTATTTGTAATATTTTTAAAAAAAAATGTACTTGCATCATAATGAATGTTCGAAATATGTTTATAACTTTTGTTGTTTAGTTTGACTTACCCATCTGAGGTATGGAGTTTTCACTAGGCCGGCTCCACTGAACATATATATCGAAGGTTTTTAAAATATTTGTTCAGTGGTAAAATATTTTCTTCTGACGTAGATTATACTGTAAACGTTGAAGGATCCCTCTTAATAATTAAAACGGGTTAATTTATTTAAATATTGGTTTAAAATTTATATATTCAAATTAATCAAATAATAGTATCACCAGTATTCCCTTCCTACACGGTATTTTAAACAGATTTGGTTTTGGTGAAATGTTGAGTTTCCTGATTATGTATTTTGCTCTTAGTTTATTCCAAATTTTTAAACAAAGATGTACATATTAGCACCATTATTTTATTTACACATTAACTACATTATTTTTTCTTGGGTAATTTGTTACAAGATTCTGTTTATTTGTGCATCGTCTCTGTTCCAGCTATTGACGATTATCGTTTTTAGATTCCTTGTTACAGCTGTATATTTTGATGACCACGCAATATATGCAATACTTGTAATAATTATAATGATTGAAATATTTACAATATTAGTAATATGGAATATTTACAATATTAGTAATATGTCCTCCAGAAGCATGTAAATAATCATGATAATCAACTATGTCCACCCCTTTGTTTGCAACTAGACTATGTCTAAGTTATGTCGACTCCATGGTCTGTCGAAAGGCAGAGACTAAGTTAAGTCCACCAATATATTTGTATTAAAAACATGTCTCAGGAATGTCCTCTCCTTTATGTGTGGCGAGATAGTATCTACGGAATGTTTACCTTTGGTCTGTGGCGAAATGTTTACCTTTGGTCTGTGGCGAAACCTGGTTAGGTCTAACCCATATTGACAAAAGCAATAGAGCGGACAGGGACGACTACAACAAAAATACCAGTAATAATTCCCAAGTATTGGAAGGGTAAAATTCAATATCTGACTATGAAATATTAAAACTGAATATTGTTCAAGGAGCAGTGGATGTCCACCCTTATCGTTATCAGCATGAGTGTAAATATGTATGAATGGTACACAAGTGACAAGCACCCATCGAACATCCGTTGCCTCGGGCTGTACTAGTCGCCTTAGCTGCTGCGATTTGGACAGTGGACGTGCTTGTTTGAGTAGATGTTGTCGTTGAGGCATCGATCGATAAGCCTGTCAAAATTCATAGGAGAGAAATAATATATTAGGATTCCGTTTTCGGGAAAAAATGCTTTTAGATGCTTAAGCTTTGTACTTATTTTATAAATATAAAACACTTTTAACCCAAGATGATGGGATATGAACTTCACAGCACTGTTAATCAGATTTTTACTAGTGATCAGGAAATAATAATTTCGCGTATATTTTTTTTCTATCAATAATTGCATTAGACAGTTACTTGCCGAGACATATTTTCATGCACAATGTTAGTAACAAGCCTTTTCCCTAAAATAATACAGTGGTATAATATGATAATAGTCACTTCACGAAAATCATTGCATCTTGACAAGGTATCTTTTGAACAGGGCGCCAAATATCTTGTCATCTTAACAATTCAGCTTTTGAATAAAATGCCATAATGTCATCTTACCAATTTAAATAGTATCTCAAATATCATGTCGTATTAAGAAATTATCTTTGTATCATGAATTTTCAGCATTTATCACTTCCTAAGGATGTATTTCTTACTATTTTATAATCATGCTTTTACCTTTTGATTCCCTTCCATTTAAAAATAGAAGTATTTAAACGTTTTCAAACTGAGAACGAATCAAATATACAACTTTTAAAAAATTGCAAAAGTATGTAAATAATTGCAAAAGTTTGGAGCTCTTGAGAGAATAGTGAACTTGTATTAAATGAGATTTTACATTATTTTTCCTGTAGGAAAATGTGTGATTTACAGGCTGATTAAAACTTGTAATGGCCATTAATATTTTATATAATTTGATGTGCTTTATTTGTAAGAAATGTGCTAAAGATACCTAGAGATGAATACTACGATCAATTATGTACCGCAGATAATCTGAACATACTGCGATGCAAACCACTTTATAAGCATTTTTAATATCCTGGTCCAGTGTCGTGGGATTAATTTTAAATTTAAGACTTTCAAATAGCTGGAAAAATATCTTGCTCTAAGTTATAGATAATTAACACCATAGTATATCTATTATATTGTTGGACAAAAAATATCTTGCGATCAAAGAAAATAAAATACCTTGGCTCGCAAGAAAATCGTAACCACCACCCCAACAATTATTTGGTCAGCACGATATACATGTAATAGATGAATTTGTGATGTTGTCACGAAATGTGTGTACTAAGATACTTTTATACAACATACATGGGTTTCGTTGCTGTATAACAGTGTTCCCCGGGTGTCTAGTTATAGTCTTAATTACGGCGAAATATTGCACAGTCTGTTGGCCAGAAACCCGTTTACCTCGAGTTCACTGGTCGTGGATTTGAACAAAACTAGGATACTTGTAAACCAGAATTGTCTACGTATAATCACAATGCATATGGGGTTTCTTTTGTTGTAGCTGTTGCTGTTGGTTAAGCGCCATTATTGAGCACGTGATAATATATACATGGAGGCCAATGTATCTGATGTAGGAAGAGTCGCACGAGTGGCATTCCTTTACCATTCTACGGGAGCTATGGAATCGGAAATACCCCGTGTTCGTGGACTTGATGACACGAGGTAAATATCATCAAACGTTCCAGTTTTGACTCAGTTTAATTTAATATCACTATGTGTGAATATTTTATTCAGTATCACTGAATATAAAAATCTAATTCAAAGTCACCATGTGGGTGAAAATCCCATTTACTGTCACTAAAAGTGTGAAAATCAGTCAGGCATCCATCATGTCTGTTGATGAAACATATATCAATCATGCATCCATCATACATAGTGGTGAAGCACGTATTATTCGTAATTGTTTAACACTTTCATAATTTATTATATAGTGTAGATCCACAGATCGGCGATAGTTGTGCAATCTTTTAGGGATACTTTGGGTTTAATTTTTTAAATTCCATTCTTTGCTCGGTCGCATTTTAGGAACGATATTATTTTTTATATATCCATTGTTTCATATTGGATGCATCAGTTTCACATATCCACTATTGGTCTTTTTGATTATAAGTAAGTGGTCCGATTCATTCACAATAGAGGCCGACCGAAGCTAAATTTCTGGTTTCGGTCGAAAAGGGAACCAGACAGAAAGTTATAAATTGACTTTCGATGGAAACCGAAGCCGAAACCGAAAGTTTAACTACACATTCAGCCGAAACAAAAACCGAAACCGAAAGATAAACCGAAGTTGCCGAACATAACATTTATTAAATAGCCCTGGATCATTATGCAATGCTACACTAATTAAAAACGAATCTAGAAGTAATCATTCAGAGACTACAGTAAGAGGACTGGGCTAAATATAAAATTGCCTAGCGCCGACTGACCGGCCGACTTGCAAAGTAAATGGACGCAGCACTAGCGTTACATTCTGAAAGTTAAAATAGATTTTCGTCTGATGACCGAAAGTTAATATCAGTTTCGGCCGAAACAGAAAGCAAACCGAAAGCTAACTTTTTGGCTTCAGCTGAAACAGAAACTTTGCCGAAAGAAGCCATTTGCCAACTTTCGGCGCCGAAACCGAAACAAAAATCGAATTTCGGTCGGCCACTAATTCATAAGCATTACAAACAAGAATCTCATTCACGTAGACATGTTCACTGTTTCGCTATATCCAATCCAAACAAGATTCAGTCCTGTTACAGCTGTGTATGTTTTTTGTTGCATAAAGTATTACCTAAACATAGTAATTAATGTTACGTATGCAAATTGTTTAATACATTATCACTTAAATGTATAATTATCATTACAATTGT